>OZ022421.1:9275684-9403184 GCA_963989365.1 Rhimphoctona megacephalus | reverse complement strand
GCTCTTTGACTAATCGTTGCATCCGGCCTCGTTTAAACGAGTACCAAAGTCTACGAAGGTGAGAAGATCCCATCTATCTTTTCCTCTCTCATATTTCCCCGTCGCCCTTTCCCCCTCTCTCTCTCTCTCTCTATCTCTCTCTCTTTCTTTACGACTCTATCTTTTTCCTCTCTAATTATTTATTTATACGAATTTATTGCTTTTCTTACCTCTTCATAAATTCCGTTATATCTACAGAATATTCCAAATTAATGGAATAACTTCACGTAAAACAAACACCAACCGCAATATTTCTTTTTTCAACCCTCTTTCATCCTCCATAATAATGTTAATTTTCGACTTTATCTTACCTCGTTATCCAACAAATCTCTCCAATTTTCAATTAAACGATAACCCCATTATTTTCTATTTGTAAAACAATTAGAAAAATCACGTATTCTACGAACAATATTATTTAATCAAAGACGTGTACGAAGCGTCAAGTTCGAGAAGATCGAGCTCGTTCTGTGAAGGATCGTAGATGATTGTGATCTTTGTTTCACCTTATGATCTATTTCACCTTCGACCGGGACCACATATATATAAATATATACCATTCATGCTACCAATAGTTATATTCACAATCTCGTATTCGTGGCTGATCGATTGTGCGTTAGTCTCAGCTGCTGCTGCTGCTGCTGTCTTTTCCATTAGAGACTGAGAGTATGTTTCGCACGCCAGCTTAAACCATTTATTATATTACTTATATATAGATGTGTAAGAAAGATCATAGAAAAAGAAAGAGCAAACCGATCGAGCTCTGATCGCGGAAGTCTTGGCGGGAATTTTAATGCCACGGGAGAGTATTTTCTCTGTATGCACATATATAAAATGATATAACAAATCGGTATACCGTAAGGTCACTATACGGACAGAAAGATGCTATAAAGTACATTACAAGAGGACAGATTCGATACGGATTTAATATATATATATATATATATATATATAGTAAGTTTAATATAAATCGTAGCATATTTTGCTCTGGGGTCGAGTCAACGATATGCTCCTTTTACGTCTTGCGCGAAGTACGTGGAAAAAAAAAGATTCACGAAAAGGGTTTCATCAAAAAAAAAAAAAAAACTTTTAAACGCATACCATACATACATTATGAAATGGGTTTTTGTTTACGGATTGGTATAAAAATTGTGTGGAAACATTTTACCGAGGGAAATAAATGGAGCAAAATAGGAGTAAACGCGATATTTCCTTGTTGGAAAAACGGCCAGGGTATAAAACGCGTTAAAAAAAAAAAAAAGCAAAAATAAGAAGTAAAGGTTAAAAATAAAAATAACGCAAAGAGGAAATATCCATCAACGTGGGATATTTAATGGGTTATACCGGCGAACGCACGCACTGAGGGAAAGAGTGAGGAAAACGACCACGTCTTTAAAGTTTATATTCGTAGGTCGGCCATTGCTCGCACCCTTATTCGCATGTATACATGCCATCAATCGTAGATATCCGTACGCAGACATATCTATAAGCTCTTCTCATTTTAAATGTCGACATTTTCAAAGGCCAAGGATTACGCAAAAAATCCATGCGACAACGACAAAAAATAATAATAATACCAACAACAACAACAACAACAACAACGTAACAATCACATCATGTTCAGGCTAAATTGCTAAAATTCAATCAAAGAAAAAAAAAAACAACTGAATTTGGATCTCTGGGCCACAGAATAATGTAAAAAAATGTCTTTTGCTTTTTCTTATAGCGTAATTTTTCGTTTTTTTTTTTGACAACTCTAATGTACGAACTTTATGTCCGTGCTTGCGCTAAGGAGTGTCACACAGAAATTGTAAAAAAAATATTGAAAATTGATAGATGGAATAAAAAAATTTCGTTTTAATTTTACGATGGCCTTCAATGCTATTTTTTCTTTGCCTTTCGCCCACAGCCACTCTTGTTATTTATTCGTTCCGGATCACCAGATGCGATCGTCTGGAGAGAATCGCGCGAAAGAGAGAAAACAGAGAGGGAGAGAAAAGGAGATAGAGACAGAGGCGAAGTAATCGATTGTGAAATCGATCGACCGAAACGTCGAGGGGGTACGAGACGAGAGAGGGATTATGCTCGCCGATAGAGTTATAGAACTTCGTAGTAATGTATGTTGATTATATATATTCTCATGTAAAGACAGCAAGTGTGGGAGTGTATGTTCCGATCTGTAGGACATTCACATCTCACTTTGCGCTTCTCCTATGTACATCGTATGGAAACGCTCGACCGAGAGACGCTTCGGGGAGGAAAACGCTAATACCCAGATATCCTTCTGATCAGACATTAATTTACCGATTGACGTTCACCCCGTAAACTGCTTAACCATTTGAATATGCACAAACGAGAGGGATAATCATAGATGAACGATTCTACATAAAATGGACCGTTCTACAGGTTTGACAAATTTTTTAATTGTCACTTTTTTTCTTCTCTCATTCACTCTCAGTGAGGTAAATGGAAACGTTCGATAAAAGTTGGAAATTCTATTTAGCCGTGCGTCTTCTTTATATCTTTTTTTTTAATGCTCAAAAATAAACTAAATGGCCAAAATATCGAGAAAAGATTTCAATTTAGACAAAAAATAGAAACACTCAAGTGGAACACATTCGGCTATTCATTTTACGAATAATAAGTTTTTACTAAAAGTGCAGTTTGCTTTGTTTTTATTAGAATGATTTTTTAAATTAAATTCGGAAAAAGCTGAGGGCACTGATGGTACATACTCGAGATTTTCCAACGAGATTTGCTTTAACTTTGCACCTGTCAAAATTCGATCCAAAGGCTTGTGTGTATTGGAGTTTTATTCCCTCAGCTCTCTCTCTCTCTCTCTTGCTCTATTGTTATCTCTCTCTAGTTTTCGATTTCTCTATTTTGTTTGCATCGAAAATTTCCCAATTGAAAGAGGAACGAGAGGATGTACGAAGCGGAAAGTCAACGTTGGGATCGTTAAATCGGGCTGCCTTCGGTCTCAATGTGTATCCAAAACGACTTTCAATTCAGGCCAGACGACTAATTGACTTTGTTCAATCGATTCATCGGAAAATCCGGGAATGGGGATGAAAACGATAGGAAGAAGGAGTAGCGGGGAGGGTGAAAACGGATAATACCCAAATATACGATGTGTCATATATATCGGTAAAATAAATATCTGTATAGAAAAAAGCGACTGTAATTAATTTACGAATTTCTATATACTGATATCCGTATACATAAATTGATAGCGTTAGAATTTTTTTCCACCTCAATTGTATCTATACATTTATATAAATATATATATATTTCGTTTCTATGTTCTGCCGAGCCGACTCAAGCTCTTTTGAATAAACTGTTTGTAACTCTCGTGATTTTATAATTAATTATTGTTGGCTGTATACGGTCCATTTTCGGAGAGAAGATTTACGAACTCAATTTACTCGGTTCTCTACCTTTCGAGAGATAGATCGGATCTAAATCTCATCTGTATACATAGTTCTCTTTCTCTCCCCCTGTCTGTTTATATTTCTCTCTCTCTCTCTCTCTCTCTCTCTCTCTCTCTCTCGCTCGCTCGCTCAATCTTTCTCTTTCTCTTTCGCGTAGTTTATCTATTATTGCTCGAGTGCGAGTGCAGATTGTAAATTTACGGTAGAACTTTGCCGATTGGCCTCCCTCTCTCTCTATCCCTCCCCCCCCCCCTCTCTCTCTCGCTCGCTCGCTCCTCTCTGGGGCGCATCTCTTTCGTTAAGCGGTTACCTCTCTCTTTTTCTGTCTCTCTCTCTTTCTGTGCACCGCACAACGTGCCCATTATTTATGTACACCTACTTTATTTATGGGCACGGTACTCGTTGCTCTCTCTCTCTCTCTCTCTCTCTCTCTCTCTCTCTCCCCTTTCGCTCTCGCTTCCTCTCTTCGTATTTCCCTCCGCTTGTTTCATCTCTTTCTGTTTTGCAAAGTCCAGCACGTTTTATGTGCTCATACCTCGCGGGCCTAAGTGAGTCGGCGTTCTGACGAGGTGAACGATCATTAATTATGTAAAGACCACTTCTCCTTCTCCCTTTATCTTCCCTCTTATTCTATCCCTTTAAATCGGCAAAGGATCGACCGATAAATTAATCTCTCACCGTCTCACAAACGACGATATTCTTATATATATATCTCGAACAGGGAAAGAGAGAAGAATCTGTATATTATTTTTATAATTTTCAAACATTTCACAACGTAGCTCGAATTTAATTAGAGCATTGTCATATCGAAGCATATCGAAAAAAATTGTTATTTTATTTCTAAATATTTGTATTTATTTATACAGTCGTGTATACAATAAAAAAATAAATGTTGATGTCGCGAGATTCGAATTCGTTGGAAATTGAGAGCCCGAGAATTGCATCATTAAAACAGTTTTCGTTCCCTTGAAGAGTCTCTTCTCATCGATCGAGGGTGAATATGTGTTTCGAGTAGTCGTTACGCCAAAAAAAAAAATCAACAATGATACCAATAATAAAATTGAAAAAATGGGTATGCAAAAGTGCGAGCTGCTGCGGCGCGGATAAAAATCGGAGACGAGAAAACGAGGGAAAAGGAGAGAAAGAGTGATAACGAGAAATTCGTATGAATGCGAAGGGAGAAAAAAAGAATGAGTCTGAACTGTCGAGAGTTTGATCCGGATGATCGAATTCTCGTTACTGCATATATGTATATAATATAACTCTCGAATTGTGTTCTTTTCCCAAGCCCGCAGTTCTCCACTTGCACGTGAGAGTTGGAAGGAATAAAAAGTATGATAAAAATGAAAAAAAAAAGACAAAAAATAGAGTAACTCTCTGCTGGCTCAACAATCAGCTCTACATCTGCGTCTCTCCAGTGTATTAATTAACTTGCTACCATTTTTTATCCTACGTTTATCTATGAAAAAAGTATGTACGTTGCACAATTTAATATTATTTTTTCCACGTAGCATGTTGTGCTCATCGAATTCACATCTAATATAAATTTGCATCGATTACACCCTTGTGATCATAAAAAAAAAAAAAATCTAGAATTCAAGCTTTCAATTATGATAAAGCATCCCCTGAGCAGAATGATTCGGAGAAATGAGATATTTCTAGTTTCTTGAGATACGACAGTCATCGAAGGTATCCGTATGGAAAAATAAGATAAGAAGAGAAGAGAGGGGAACAAAAAGTATCAACGAAAAACAAAAAAAATAAGGATATGTGTACAAAAGAACGAATGACGCGGTCGAATGAAGTCACCATATTTCATGGCTGTCATGGAGAGTTAGTTTAGGAAGATGAGACAACGAGATCCAAGATAACATTGTCGTAAATATATATAAATGTATATACGTATTTACGCTCACATACAAACATACATTTACAACAATCGCATATTTCATCTCATATATATATATATATATATATATATATATATATATATATATATATATATTGTGATGAAGAAAATGATTTGAGATAAATCTCAATGATCCGCAAATTGCGATGGGCCACTATCTTCAAACAAAAAAGAAACGATTCTCAATACAGCCTTGTTACGTGAGCATCGGACCATTACGTGACTAAAGATTGATGAATGCGCAAAAAAGTGATTCAACGATCAGTTTTATATTCTGTCATATTTAGGTAAAAATATATGTACGCAGTTTCTTCGAGTAAGTAATCATTTCGAAGACATTAAAATGGGATGAACGACGTTAATTTGAAACAAAATGTGGTTCGAATTAACTTTCATTCGCTTCGAGTGAAACAATTATCAGATTTTGATAAGAATACCTGTATTTGATTCGTGACGGGGCAACGAGAGTAAAAGAGGGCAAAATGGTCTCGCGCCATCATTAATTAATAATCCTCCCAAGAGGAGAAAGATACTTGTGGCTGCGAGGAGAACGAGAGGAGGGAGAGAAAGATATGCGGGACCATGAATCAAGCAGATGGCGGACAGCGTGGTACTTCTCTCGCGCGGTGGATCCTGCACGTGCGAGTCTCGTCGTCGACAAGGACGAAGAGGACGAAGAGAAAGAGGAGGAAGAAGCGGATCACAAGACAAGAAGATTCGAGTATCGCGGTGTGTGTTCCTTGTACGATACTCTATATTACAAGTCCGATCTTTCCTTATCTCCTTCCTCTTTTTCTCCCTCTTTACTCCTCCCCCCTCCCCTTTTTCTCCTACCGCGCCAGTAAGGAATCCGCAAAATTCTCTTTACGGAACTCCGGAATTTTACTCTCGTAAATATCTGCGAGATTTTATGATTTTGACGTTCGCATCGTTGGCATGCAACAAAATTTTACGTTCTCTCAAGCTTTGCCTAGACATTTTTCACAATTTTGTGTTTCTCCCCATTTTACGTAATAAAATGTATACCGGGCGAGAAAAAAAATTGTTGTAACTATTTAACGGAGCTTTCCAGTGTGAAATTTTCAAAAAATCGATTTTTTTTTTTTGCTTTATCGAATAGTATACACTCTTCCGAATATTCCCTGAAATTTTCATGCCGAAATTCAGATTATTTCGGTTACTGTACAGCATTTCTTGGAAGAAGGCAACGGAGCGCTACAGCTCCGTTTGAAACTTTGAACGCGTTTTTCTCGAAACAGCATTTTTCAAAACGGTGTCTAACTTGGAGGGCAGAGTTTTAAAGCTATCGAGTTGAATTTTTTACACAATATTCTTAACGTCATTGTTTATCGTGCTATGGAAGCTTTTTTTTTTTTGACATCTTCCTATTTTTTTGTAAAAAAAACTGCCAAAAAAAAATGCTAAAATCGATACTTTTTGTTCAAACCGGCGCCATTTTTGCAAAAAAAAAAAAAAAGCCTCCATAGCACGAAAGCCAATTATATACCGATCAATAATCTTTTTGTGTTTTTTGTTTCAGATCAAAATTGTGACCCCCAACGTGGACACCACATCCAAGTGCATTTTCTGCAACAATTGTTTCATCATTTTTATAGATATTAATTAATAAATAAATCGATCTTTAAAAAATTGTTTTATATTCTTCAATACCCAATTAATATACAAAAAAAAACCAGACCGATTAGATTATTTTTTCTTTAAAAAAAAAAAATCGCGAAAAACAGCGATTTTTCGGGCTGTCACACTGGAAAGCTCCCTTAAATAACGAAAGACATTCAAAAATTTGTTCAATTACAAAACGCCCGTTAAATTTTTCAACATTGCGAATCTAACTCACTTTTTTCAGATGTCCCTTGTGGGTGCCGATGAAAACAACCGTGTAATCGCCCGTAGATGTCGCCGCAACGGCTGTCAAAAGATCCTCGAAGGTTATAACCGGTTGAGCTTTCATCGGTTCTTGACCACCGAGAGGCGTGTTCACGTCGAGACCACAAAAATCTTCAGCTATCGTTTGAAGTTTCTGTAAAAATAACAATTCAAATTCTACGTTAGAAAAATCCCTCAATAATCGTTCAGCATTTTGAGAAAAATAGTCATTTTTCGGTGTCTGCATTGTTCTGTTTTCGCAATTATTTTATTTTCTACTGTGAGCCTGAAATAATTAATAAATATTTGACTTTTTTTTAAATGAATTCCATGAAATAGCAACTCTTTGCGCTTTTAAGGTCTTTAAGGTGTGTGAAACGTGTAAATTTGCAGATTTGTGCTAAAGAGCATCGAGTTTATTACTGCTAAACGTATACAAACGTTCACTGCGAATAAACGTTTGTGTATACGAGTAATCGATGATCCGTTGGAGTACAATAGGATCAATATCCAATTAATGCTCAGATCAAAGAGACGAGTGGCCTCTCATGGATTCCCAGTACGTTTGAGCCTCGTGACAATCTCTATGATGTTGTACTTGTACCCAAATATATATATATATGTCCTTGTACATTTATAAATTCCTCTACAGGGTGTCAGCGAGCAGGAATGAAGATAATTTTAATCAGTCAACCGATAAAACAAAATTGATTGTAATCGATAGTTTAATGTAATACAATTTTTACATTTAAATAGTTTTCGATAGTTTCGATAATTCAATAGTTTAATGTAATACAATTTTTATTTTTAAAACAAATTTAACAATTATCATTTTTCTTTACTAAAGTAATATTCTTTATTGAGAAAATAAGTCAAATACCAGTTTGTTTAATAGAGTCGTAAAATTTATGGTCTGAATTGATCGAAATGTACTTTTAGACACACGGTATATATACATTTCGATGTGGAGAGTATATTAGTATGGATATAACAGTAATAACAGGTCACAAACTGCATATGATGTATCCAACCGAGAGAGAGTGAGTGAGTGAGTGAGTGAGTGAGTGTGAGAGAGAGAGAGAGGCAGAGAGGCCCTTCTCGATTACGTCTCTCGCTAATTATCGAATGCCAATCCAACGATCGCTCGCATACGCCTAATAATATCATTATTGAATTGATAACGAGATCGCTCGATTCACTCTACGTTCCGAAGCTTCATTTCACCAATTATTACTGTAGTTTATTTACAAGGCTGTGCTTGACCCTCTGCAGTTATGAACGTTCCAATTGATACTTAAGTTTACCTCCAACGACAATATTCCAGGATTGCGAAACAAAATAAAAAATATTTCAAATTATAGGAGCAAAGCTCAAAAAAGTGACAACCATTAAAAGTCTAAAAGAAATATAGGAAAACTTTGATATATTTTCGAAAGTGGCTTTTCTCCTATTCAATAAAAATTGTCCCCATTGTCCCAGATCAAGCGACATTCTGTGAGAGAAACAAGAGCTTGTTTTCGATTAATTAGAGCTCGAAACGATCCGTCACGGATAATAGACTTGTACTCCTACGCACTCTATTCTCTTAGGCTTCGCGTACGGCATAGATTCTTCCTTTCGCCTGAGCAAAATATGGACTTATCCTCAACCTTATTATAAATGGATTATTTATTTTATACTGTAATTTTTGTGTATACATTTATTTAAATTATATATTCGCGTATGGATAAACATATCGTAGAGCAAATTTCATCACTCGAACATCCAATTATATTAATTTCATATTTATTAACTAATTATTACAAAAATTCATCCAAAAAATTGAGTTCAATCGAACATAAAAATTTCAAATATAATCTATCAAAAAAGTCGTTTAATCGAATCTTTTACATTGCATTTTTTTAACATAAATGAAGGTGAAATTTTGCAAATTTTCAGTTATGTAAATGTATGAATAATATTTTATAACAATATTTGTATCATTATTGCTAGTAAACTGCCCGTAAAATAATATTTAAAAGAATAAAATTAACATTATTTCATTCAGCGAATATGAGTATCGAGTGCATGAAAACGCATGGTTGGATATCATTGCAGTTTATTAGAGTATTAGCAACTACGGGATCAACGGTGGAAAGTGTGTGAATTTCTAGTAAATCATAACTCTCGAAGTTTTATCTCATTATTAGATCGACTGTGATAAATAAGAGCATGTTTTTTTTTTTTTTTTTTTATATTCGACTTATCGCCAAGGGGTGTCCGGGACCTCGTGCTGTACAAAATTATTCTGGCACGTGTATAAATTCAGTCACTTTCTCTCTCCCTCTTGCTCGATTAATGAGTCTATGGCGAATAATAATGATAATATATTCGCACTCACTCAGATAATTATACGAGCCCGGCGCAATATTTTGCAAATTCCAATTTTTTCTTTTATTGCTTACATAACAAATATATTAAAACATCTATGCCAAGCTTATTATGATAAGTATTATTGTAGCAGTCGTTCAGTAATTGTCGAGTATGGAAGCGTGAATGGAGAGTGAATTCTGAACTCGGAGTCTGCAGTTTTTCCGCGCTTTTTTTTTATCTTCATTTTTTTCATCCAATGTCCCTTTCTCTCGGCACGACAATAAGTCATAAGTACATTCTTAACAGAATATGCTGCGTGTGTATGTTTATATATATTTTATTTGTTCGTTTATATATATATATATATATATGGGGCACTCCATGCCAAATCGGTCACTTTTGAAATTCGCATTTTTTATTGTTTTGATTTTTTTTCTCTAATAGAGCTCATTGAAAGGAACTCGTTTGATTTTTATCAAATTTTTATCTCAACACGTTCATCGGAAACGAATTTTTGAAAAATTTTCCGATTTTTTTCTTCAAATATCAATAACTCTTTCAAAAATGCAGTAAACCCAATGGATGAGGAGTCAAAAATTTAGTTTTAAAACGTACTTTCATTTGAAAACATACAGAAAATTATCAAGACATTGCATGAATCAATTTTTTCAATTCTAAGCATGAAATGTTTTTTCCCACATAGTTAGCCCTCTTCGATTTTGCTGTTAATTTTTTATAAAAAACTATTGTTTTATTGAGGAATTTTAAGCGCAGTGGGATCACAGGGAAATCGTCCGTTGTATATTTTTATAATTAAAATATAGATTTTTTTACAATCAATTATCTATAACTCCCTGAAAAATCGAACAAAGCGATTCGTCTAGAGGGTTAAAATTTTTGTTCTGAAATGTACTTTTGTTTAAGAATATGTGAAAAATTATTCGAAATTTACATCATCTAGTTTTTCCAATTCTTAGATAAAATAACCTCTTTCATAGCGCTTGTACTAATTAATTTGTTTCTTTAATGTTTGTATGGAAACATCATTCATTTAATGAATTTTCAGCCAAATACGAACGTGAGAAAATACCTAGTTCTATTTTTCAAATTGTCAATTTTATTAAAGATTTTTGTTGTTGATTAGACTAATATTTTCCCACGATCATACTAGTCTTAAAATGCATTAAATGAATAATAGTTTCCTATAAAAATTTAACAACAAAATCAAAAGTGACTAACACTGCGGGAAAAAAACATTTCTTGCTTATAATTAAAAAACTGATTTATGTAATCTTTAAATAATTGTTGACATATTTTTAAACGAAAACACCTATAAAAACGAAAAATTTGACCTCTTTATCCATTCGGTTTGTGTGATTTTTCAGGGATTTGTGCATGATTAATAGTAAAAAAAATTCACAATTTAATTATAAAAAATACAACGAACGATTTTCTCATCATCAAACTAGGTTTAAAAGTCATTAAAAAAATGATAGTTTTTGATAAAAATTCAAGAGCAAAATCGAAGGGGGCTAATAACACTGTGGAATCTAACATTTCTCGTTTAGAATTTGAAAAATTGTTGTATGTAATATTTTGATGAATTCCTACATATTCTCATACGAAAGTTTGTTTTAAAACTAAAATTTTGACCACTCATCTATTCGGTTTACTGCATTTTTGAGAGAGTTATTGATACGTGAAGAAAAAAATCGGAAATTTTTTCAAAAATTCGTTTCCGATAAACGTTTTGAGATAAAAATTTGAAAAAAATCTGACGAGTTCCTTTCAATGAGCTCTATTAGAGAAAACAAAATCAAAACAATAAAATATGCGAGTTTCAAAAATGGCCGATTTGGCGTGAAATGCCCCATATGTATTTATATATTTATATGTATATATATGTGTTATTTACATATATAAAAGGGTGTTTAATAGCGAGGAAGCCGCGAAACTCACTGGACCGAATGAGAGAGAGAGAGAGCGAGAAGACGATATATAGACGGAGATGGTGGACGTTTAAATTTCATTCGTGTCCAGGACGATTTCATTCTCGACGTCGTTTCTCGTTCTCCATGCTCGGGCACACAAAAAGGACAAATTTATTATTTCACTGAAAAGTCTCGCGCAGTGCAACGATGAAGATACGAAAACTGTACATTTCTCTGCTCTTTTACAAAAAGAGGGATATATAGAGCGATGTTATAGTAGGTCGGAAGTATTATATCTCTTGCCGACCCTTTTCTACCTTTATAGTAAGTTACACGAGTCGTTTTCTCCCATACCTCCATATCCCGAGACTCTATCCTCCTGCTCACTCCTCGTTTCACCGTTGAAATGCCTGGATAAACATTTTTGAAAATTTTACCGGAGAGTCTTGCCCGAGACACAAAATTTAGCCGAGAGAGTCCGACAATATTTCGATGCAAGAATGCACTCGTCTCTTCGTAAATCTCTCGGTTCTCAACTGCAATATGAATTCTTGCAAAACACGATGTGCTGCATTATGAAAGAGAGAAACGTTACGACAATATTGCAAAGTTCGCGACATTGTGTACGAAATATCAGTACTTACGCACTGTTATCAAAAATCATATTTTTTTTTTTTTTATAATTTTCAATTATTTATACGGTGAATTCACCATATAAATACAGAGTTAAGAAATAATTCATGTGCTAGATTAAATTATTATTCATTTTTGTACGAGCGCGCTGGTGAAAATCGGACAATTTTTGCGGTGCTAATTTTCAAGAGTGACGGATTAATTAGTTGAGTTATAAGAATTGGAGAAAACAAAAAAATAATAAAGAAGAGAGACGTGGTGCTTTGTGTCTTAAACAAGGTGGCTTATGTAGCCCACCATGACGAGGGGAACATAAACGACAAGGAAGAGTGGCACGAGGGGGTGTGGATTTTCATCGTATCCTCCACATCCCTCTCTTGTCCCTGAGGGCAAGCCACAGGGCGTCGTTATAAATCTCGACCCCGAAAACCACGCTCTACTCTTGTACACTCCGAGCCTTGGATGCATACCCCCCTTAATCTACCAATATAAACCCACATATATATACGTGTGGATATGTATACACGCGTATATATGGACCATCCTCGTTTCGACGTTACATCTAATTAAACCGCGGAGCAACTCCGCTAGTCGTACTACTCTTTACCCCTTGGCTCTCGAGTTTTGCGGAAATCGCATCGTTTATAATTACTCGACACTTTGACACGACCAACTCAATTACACTAGCTAAGGTCGCGAGAGAGACACAGGGAGAGGGAGAAAGAGAGAGAGAGGGGTAAACGCAAACGGGATGACGAACCAGAAATAGCTACGGTACTTCCTAGGCGTCTCTAAACTGTTAAAAAATATATGAAATTTACAATACTTTTACAATACAACGATAAATGAAATTTACAAACCGGGTGTATGAAATGAAAATTATTACACTCATATGCCAAAATTGAAATATGAACATAAATTTTGCTTACTGATATGGAATTTAAGATACATAACATTGAATATTCATATGAAATCTGAAAATTTTGTGGACATGCATTGAAATAAATCATATGTTTGATTGATAATTAATACAAATGTATATGAATTCATCTACTATCAACAATGTATTAAAATTACAGTATGATCTTCACTTTTCTTGACAGTTGACTGAAAAATAAGATACACATGAATGTTAATAATACGATACATGTTATTTCCCATCATAACTCTATCTCTTAAAAATACGGTATAAAAATGGGAATGAAAATTAATATACCCTGCAGTATAAAAAAAAAATCCATGTATTAAAATTCATTTGCCTATGTATTAATTATAAGAATTTCAATATTAAAATTAATACACAAGTGTAGGAAATTCGTAACGCTTTGTGGGCACCGTGCTTCGCGCTCTGGCCACCGCGTGGCGCAGAGCGTCGACTTTCTCATAGGAGGCACGTGCTTCGGACGAGGATATATACAAGTCGCTCGAGTCTAAGAAAATTGTGTAAAACATGAAAATGGTAAACACCAATCTTAACACAAGGTGTTGAGATTGTAATAAAAATTTTTACGGCGACAATTGCTCGACTTGATTGTCACGGCATCAAGTGGTGATAAGTGATAAGTCGCTCTAACTAATTTCATGAGATGTCTGCATTATTTTGACCTTCAACTTTAAAAAATCGAACACAATAGTACATCAATTAATGTATTCCCCTTGAAAACTCATAATAGCTGAATTTATTTAATATTCATTCGTATATTAATATTCAAAAAGGATCACCAAATTTTATGATACATCTCTAGAAATATCGTAGACATATGTAATGCGAAAACGTTATACGGTGCCTGAAATTTAGTAATCTTGAATCTGAAAATTACTATGCTGGTAACATGAACTTTAATATACCTGTATAGTAATATTAGTAGATGTTATTAGTAATATTAGTAGATGTTATTATTAGTAGATATTAGTAGATGTTTCGTGTTTTTAATATGCACAAGGTCAACATTTCTTACATGTATATGATTTTTCAAATACACAAGTATATTAATTTTACTGAACAGTGCTCGTATCATTAAAATACCGCGTCTCTCAATTTTCTTCAGCGTATCTGAATTTTCATATACGGTATCCGCATAAAAGCTTCCTATACATGTGTATTAATTTTCATACGGAAATTTTTTACAGTGTACAACGTACGCGAATTGCTGCAACAGTGTTGTTGTTAGCTATCGCCCATCGCACAATTTCAGAGAATTTTATAATCATCAAGGGGCTGGGTGTAGACGAATTTTTTTCTTTCTACCGAGCCGAGAACAAAAAAGTAATACAGAACGCCTGAAAAAAAGGTTTGTCTAATATAATGTATTTGAATGATATTCAAATATATCATGGCGAATATTAAAAAAAAAAGACGCTTGCCACACTCGAATGTTGTCAGGTATATTCATTTTCATACCCGTATCTCGACATTGGGGTTAGAAAAAAAAAAAATACGGGACCGAAAGCTCAGTCTGAGCTGGTGATTAAATGTCGATAAATCAATTTTTATTCAATCGATCTTGATAAACGTCAGACGAAGAGGGAGGGAGAGAGAGAGAGAGAGAAAGAGAGAGACAGAGAAAGGAAAAAAGAAAAGGGGATGAAACGGGAGAGAATAGATACGCTGGGAATGAAAAGAGTGAGAGGGCGCAGGATTGGTGAGAAAAGAGGAATGCCATTCGGAAACGGGCCACAGGAGACCGTGTCACCCAATGCTGTTAACGATAAACGAACGTCGGACGAGAAAAAAGGTCCATGTGTCGCTCTTTCTCATTCTCTCTCTTCCTATCTTTTTCTTTCATGTCGTTTCACTCGATTTTCACCATTGATGCGTGTTCTGTATCGAAGGGTTGCTTTCGCAAAGAGGAAAGAGATAGAAAAGTTGTTACGCACGCGTTATACACTTTTTCCCTGGCCACGGTATATCAGAGGAGTCGATATAGATGGTCCAGAGGACGATGAGATCTCGTTTGGTCGAGGCGTCAGCGTGTTGACGTGAAAATCACTATCAACAAACCATATTCGACCGTACGAAACCTTTTTTCCCTCTATTTTTATATTTCCCTGTTTTTTCACCCATTTTTTTTGAAAATCATTTTCCTCTCGTTCACGTCAACTTCATTCTCTAGTTCTCCGGAATGAGAAGTGGAGATGAGATTTTAAAAGTGAGAGAGAGAGAGAGAGAGAGAGGGAGGGAGGAAGGGAGAAGAAGCGACGTCAAAGTGGGGTTTAACGATCTGGAGTGAGCAAGAGAGGTAGAGTAGCGTGTCAAGAGCCCGAGAGAATGCTATGAGCTCGTTGGAATGCAGTGACAAAAAAAATACATGATTTACGTTTTCCGGATGCTACACCACCATATTGTTCCGTTCACGAATACAGTACGAATATACGCGAAAGGGGAGAATTACGCTGCTACCTCGTCACGTCAACGAGAGAACCAACAGATTGGTCCAGCCTCTGTGTATGAAATGAGAGACTCTCTCGTCAACCGGAACGTTCTCGTGTTATCAATGATATAAGCTCGAGAATTAATGAGGGGGGGGGGGGAGAGAGAGAGAGAGAGAGAGAGAGAGAGAAAGAGAGAGAGAGAGAGAACAGAAGAGAAGAAAAAGAATGCGAAAATGTCCTGAGCTAATGGAACAAAACTTTATTTTCGTTGTTCCTATGAATTACTTCTAAATTGTATAAAGACTCGAAAAATTTGGTTTTCAAGTCTTTACACTTTTAAGTATCTTTTGTCATTGAAATTGAACGCCTTATACATGGAAAAACTCTCAAAAAATATTCCCTCGTGTCTCTATACTTTCTCACGTAGATTTACACGTACTCACGCTTATAAATATCCTGCAAAGGTAAAGACTTCAGTATGTGAAAGTGGTATTACTGTATAGAATTGTTTAGATGACGTCGTTACTCGTTGCGGCTGACCACACACAGGAAGAGCCCTTGCACGGAGCAATTGACACGCACCGATCGTTTGTTCCCAGCTCTTTCCTCCCTCTCACCCGATGCTTCTTTGCGATATATGTATTTCTTAGGATATATCTATCGAGGATTATTATGGCATCAAGAACGAGGGCCTTTCTTTCCCCATAGCGAAAAGATCGTTTATTAATGTTAAAAAGCACTTTAAGACACTATATTGTTAAAAATAAATCTATCAAAGTGGCCCCTTTTCACCATTTCTCAAAAACGGCAGCACGAATATTCGATGAAATTTTTTGAACAATAGTGGAAATAAAATTACACCATTTTTATTAAACAACAAAAATGATAAATTAATGAACAAAATCGAATTACTTTCATATTATAATAGCATTAAAATAAGTATTTTACGCTTATAATGTGCGATTAATTTTTCACTTGCGATTTCACATTTTCGGGAACATTGTGAGGGAGAGAAAGAGAGAGGGGGGGGGGGGAGAGAGAGAGAGAGAGAGAGAAAGAGAAGAAAAGATATAGGGGTAGGCGTAAAAGACGTTTGGACGTGCAGTGGTTTGGGAAAAGATTATGGAAAGGTAGGAAACATAGGAGAAAAAAAGGAAACAGAACGCGAGAAAGAGACTGAGAGAGCTTGAAAAAAGAATGAGTAAGTATATGCTCACGATGGTATGCAATTTTATACGCGAAGCAGCGAACGTCGATCCGTCGGATCTCGTCGAGAGAGGGTAGCGATTCCCTTGGCGCGATGTTTCCAAGGGCGGGGTTATCCCGCTATGAGTTTTTCCAACATATATATGCATGCACACCTACACCGACACAGAGATTCAATGCTCGACGATTCCGTATAGCGTTTTCCATCCCCAAACACTCACTCACACACACGCTCGGGTTTCCTCCCTTGTGTGCACTACGTTCTCTCGATCGGTAACTCGCCGGAAGTCGTCTCGCGAGCATCGTGCAATTTTCCCGGAACGAGCGAGATAGAGATGATAAAAAGGGGACCGAAAGGGAAGGGATGGAAGGGATGAAAGAAGGCACGAGGGTTGTTCGATAGATATAGAGAATATCTGGCTACGACATTGCCTTTACACACACCCACACGCATCTGTATCTACACGCAAACGCATTTTCGTTTCCTTCTCGCTCACTCTCGTTAAACACAACACGACGGAAAGCCCAGAAATTTTCCAGCATCTTCTATCGATCATTTTTCACGATATACGTACTTAACTGGAAAACTTCTCGTCCCCATCTCTTATTTCTCTTATCCCCTTTTTAGTCCGAGCTCCTACGAACAGACAATGTATAGAGCACTAGAGCTTTCGGGGAAACCCTCGTTTGGAAACTCATCCAACAGGATATTAGCCCGGCAATTGAGGGTTCTCCGTCTCTCTCCGAGACGAGACGAGAGCTCTCTCTCTCTCTCTCTCCCTCTCTTTCTCTCTCTGTTCGAAAGACTTCGACCAAGTTTCTCCACACTATCATACACATAAGCGCACTTGACAGGGTTTTAGCTGTATCATTTCGAGATAATTACCCCCTCACTCTCATATAAATATACATGTATATCGCTGTACGTGTGCACTTGTATAATACTGAAATTAACTCTTAATTGGATTACAATTGAAATTGCACCAGATATTAATGATATTAGCGATTAATCTTTAATTTATACACTAACAATAATAATAATATCAATAATTCGAGTTCAACATATTGTATTTTAGGCATCATTCAAATGTCACTCGAAATAATATTAAATACTAACGCTCCTAGCGAAACTAGCGATTAATCTTCTATTTATACAACAACAACAACAACAACAACAACAACAACAACAACAACAACAACAACAACAACAACAACAACAACAACAACAACAACAACAACAACAATAACAATAACAACAACAACAAAAACAACAACAAAAACAACGACAACAACAACAACAACAATTATAATAATAATAATACCAACAATTCGAGCTGAATAAATTATATTTCAGGTATCGTTCAAATGTCACTCGAAATAATATTAGATACTAACGCTCGTTGAACAGCCAGGACGTTAAGTTGATGTCCAATACAAGATGAGGTTATTTGTATATGTACATTATTTCTCAGAGAAGTTTCCTTCTCGCTGACTCTTTTCTCTCTCTCTCTCTCTCTCTCTCTCTCTCTCTCTCTCTCTCCATCTATGCCTCTCATACGGTAGACTGTTAATTAATTAGCATAATTATTTCAATTGGAGAAGAGACGCGTGCAGTGGTTTGCGACAAAGCATCCCACAAAGTTTCTACAGAAAGCGAGAGAGAGAGAGAAAGAGAAAATTTAATATTACAACGAGGAAGCTTTACCCTTGGAGAGGTTCGTCTATCCTACCGACCAAGCCCTTTCGACCCTTGTGATTTTAATGAGAGATTCGATCAACTACTCTCAAACTAGAAATATATATGTATGTTTTACAAACACACTAGCTGTGCCTTTTCGAGTTCGCCCAAGTTTCATAACAAAAAATATCCTCACATGTAGCAAAATAAAAACTACAACTGCAGTAAGAACTCGAGTATTTTCGAATTTAAATATGGGCGTTAAGCCAACGAAATTTTCAAAGTCTACCATAATCTTCTCCGTTGTTTGATAAGTTTTTATAAGAGTATTTTTCTAAAAATATCATTTTTGAGCTAATATTTGAGATATTGCGGAAAAGGTACTGAAAAAGTGATTTTTAGTGTTTTCATCGAAATAGAGCAGTGAAAAAAAAATTTGACATTTTGGTCACTTCACAAAAATGGCTGTAGCGTTTTCTCTATTTGAAGTTAAGATTTATCCGGGTACCAATTCGAAAAGTATTAAATTCTATATTTTTAATGACGCTTCATTTATCCATCTACTTCAATTTTTCGATTTTTTGCGAATTTTCAAACTTGACGATTGATTTTTGAACATTTTTCCAGCACATTTTTTTCCGCTCTATAATAAAAAATGAACCTTTTGTTGAATGGCAATTTAACGTGATGAAAAGAAGTTAACGAAGCCTGGAGATGAATATTACGCATAGAACGAGCGCGAGCGTGATTGAAACATGTTCGTATTTAATGAAAATTGAAAAAATACGATTCTGTCGAATGTGCGAGTTGTGTCAAAGGGTATTAAAAAAAAATTTATAATTAACCTTTCAATACGCGTTTGAAGTTGGTATCATTTACAGGATATTGAATCTTTTTGTATCGAGAAAGTTCGAAATTTCAAAAAATTCGATACCTCCACAGAATTCGTGGTATATTTAACAAATAGCAAAAATCCCCTCCCGGGGAAAAAAACTTGGACAAGTACATTGGTGGTCCCTCGTTTCCCTATGATATCACAAAAAGTCCAAAACCCCACTTAAATTTTTTTTTTTTAATGTTTACTAATTTTATTCATATTCCGGAGGGAAACCAACCATATAGATCACGAAATAACCGGCCAAAAAACCAGACTTCACAATAATTGTCACTTTGAATTTATTTCCACAGAACAAAACAAGAATCAAAACATTAAAAAATCAGAATTATCAAGATGAGAAAAACACCACTTATAATTGGTGTGTAAGAAGTATCAATAGTCTAGAAAAAAATGAAGAAAGATCGACATCTAAGTTACGTGCAGCAGTAAAATTTATGATATCAGTACTAGGACAAGTATTTCTTTGATGACTGAGAAGATATCAATATGGACGTACCGGCAACGTAGGGCATGCAGTTGGTGCATTGCTTCTGGGATCTCCTAAGTCGAATAGCTACTTTTGTTTTGGCTATGGCGTGACCAATGTTGCCAAATAGTATTTACTTACATGACCTAATGAAACAACATTGCCTGCGCCGTGGCTAAAATAACGAAAAACAAGCAGGAACAGGAAGTTTCGTATAAGATCCCGTGCTTTTGTAATGTTAAAAAAAAACATTAATTTATGTCTGTACATGATAGCACAGTTTTGTTTGATTGGTAATAATTTGATGAACGTTCACCACCGTACGTTGAGCGTATACGCACAGAGTACTTGTCCGGCCCATAACTTTTTATTAAAATTGCTCATTCAAGTGAAAATAAAATTGGAGGTGCTTTTCGTTGCATGCGTTGCTTTTCGCCGTCAGAAATTTACAAGAAAATCAATTCTTCTGCGAATTTCAGAATGGCCTTGTATCATAAACAACATTCGACGTCTATTCAATCGGAATAAAATGGTGTTCGTAGTCATCATAAAATTACATTAACATAAGGTGCAGTCAATTATGAAATTTCTGAAGATACGACTCATTGTCAGTAAACTATTGCCAGCAATGTAGCGTATCATACTTTCGAAAACTATTATTGCCAGCAACGAAAGTTATTATATTTTGGAAAACTACTATTTATTAGTAGAAGATCAAAGTAACCACTGGTTAATGGTCAAAAGATCAATGTGGGCTCTGAATGCACCGTCAAATTTGTATCTAAAGTTTTAAGATCACGCAAATTTCACACAAAATAATCCCCCTCCGTTCGTTTCATTTTGATGTTCTTGGGCGCCAACTATCAAAATAGCCCTTTATGTTTTGAAAAAGAGAATTTAAACCATTATGCGGGATTAATCATAAAAAATAAAAATTAAATAAGATATTACCAATAATGAAAAAGTGCGTATTTATGACCCTTGACTTTTGAGAGAGACCACTGATTTTTACTGAAATGAGCAATTTTAATAAAAAGTTATGGGCCGGACAAGTACTCTGTGCGTATACGCTCAACGTACGGTGGTGAACGTTCATCAAATTATTACCAATCAAACAAAACTGTGCTATCATGTACAGACATAAATTAATGTTTTTTTTTTAACATTACAAAAGCACGGGATCTTATACGAAACTTCCTGTTCCTGCTTGTTTTTCGTTATTTTAGCCACGGCGCAGGCAATGTTGTTTCATTAGGTCATGTAAGTAAATACTATTTGGCAACATTGGTCACGCCATAGCCAAAACAAAAGTAGCTATTCGACTTAGGAGATCCCAGAAGCAATGCACCAACTGCATGCCCTACGTTGCCGGTACGTCCATATTGATATCTTCTCAGTCATCAAAGAAATACTTGTCCTAGTACTGATATCATAAATTTTACTGCTGCACGTAACTTAGATGTCGATCTTTCTTCATTTTTTTCTAGACTATTGATACTTCTTACACACCAATTATAAGTGGTGTTTTTCTCATCTTGATAATTCTGATTTTTTAATGTTTTGATTCTTGTTTTGTTCTGTGGAAATAAATTCAAAGTGACAATTATTGTGAAGTCTGGTTTTTTGGCCGGTTATTTCGTGATCTATATGGTTGGTTTCCCTCCGGAATATGAATAAAATTAGTAAACATTAAAAAAAAAAAAATTTAAGTGGGGTTTTGGACTTTTTGTGATATCATAGGGAAACGAGAGACCACCAATGTACTTGTCCAAGTTTTTTTCCCCGGGAGGGGATTTTTGCTATTTGATATCACTTCTTTTTTCTATAATATTTTCATATATTTCGCTTTATATAAACTCCAATAGAGCCTGTATATAACAAAAAAACTTACAACGTGTTTACATCATTACACCATCGACTTATTTCAATGTCAGGAATCAGTATTGCTCATACTACTAATTCGACATAAAAGAATGAGACAGATTTTCTACCATAAATTCCTTGTTATTGAGGTTGTTTAAATATAGGAGCGTTTCGTTCCAGTGATAAGAAAAAAAGTTATGTTTTCAAAAGAGTTAACTATAGACTCGAAGTATTTTCTCGAGATGTTAGTAATTCGTTGATAGGTTATTATTTGATTATAGCTTGGCAGGAAGGTGTTCTAGAAGAGACCTCAAATACCAATTTTTCCCCAAGGCGAAAATTCAGAAAATTAAATACTTTATCATTAGCTTTCAAGTTGTGTATTAGAATAAGGCATTCAGGGGCGAAAAGGCAGCGAGGATATTAGCAATTTCGATCTAAGCTATAAATAGATAATTATATTTAACTTTACTATCAGGAGCCTCAGAATTATTATTCTTTCAAAGATGAAATGACGGAAGAATATGATGCATCATCCTTGACTTACAAATTATTTTATGAAACATAGAAAAAAATTAGATTGAAAAAAAATTCGGCCGAAGTACTTGACAAATGTTTTTTCACTTAATTTACATAATGTATCGGTCATGGTGACAACCTCGCCAAGTACTTCGGCCGAAATTCTTTTTCATCTAATTTTTTTTCGTTTGCAATCTTTTTTTGCTTCGGACCCTTATTGATACAGAGTTTTTATTTTCATTCTGGTTGGTAAAACAACTGCATTTTCGAACTTGATTCTTTTCTCTATCAACATTCAACATTATTTGAAGATTTTTTCACACGATAGAGCCTCCCGTACTGGGCACATATACTTTGGTATAGCTCAATTTATTTTATAACTTTTTGCGAAACCCAACCTTAGCTTTTCGCGAGGATTAACTCATTTTGTTTTGTGTGATTTGAATTTATTTGATACATTTTTTGAGAGTGGTCACTTTTCTTACTTTTTGATAGGGTTTGATTTTCTCAGGGATTTTTGCGAGAACAGGTTTTTGCAGTGTATGTATATTCGTGGAAAAATATGGGAACGGCGGTCAACAAATGTACTTGTCCAGGTTTCTTCCGCGAGGGGGATTTTTATGCGTGATATGATTCGTTTTTTCTCTTTCTTTTCAAACATCTCGCTTTATATAGATTAGAAAAAGGTTATATTGGGAAATTATCGCTTTTTCATTTCCAAACCCTGACCCCTTCTACTTCGAGTCAGGTTTTTCCCCCATGAAATAAAGGGGCACGTGTTTTGGAATTTTCAATTTGGCATTTTTTTTATTCTCGAGCCAGTCAAATTTTTTTGACATTTCGATTTACCTTTCTGGAATCAGGCTAAAATAAGTCGGGAACTGGGAGTCTGATACAAAAATTTACAAAGCTTTTGAGAGCAAGATTAGAAGAGTCAGAACTTTTCCATAGAATTTGTAGCTATTTGAATTTGTGTTTATCAAAGAAACATATTAAATAGCAGTATCTCCTTGTTATATTTGTAGATTTGTGGTAAAAAACATTACGCTTATTTCAGCTTGTTGATAAAAATGGGGCGATTTTTTTCGAAATTTTTCATTTTTGATTAATGATGAAATAAAAAACCCGTTTCATGTATGTTTAGAGAAAACATCGAATCTATTGTGAAAAAAGTTCACGCATTTTTTCATTCTTATTTTTATTAACAAGGTGGAATCATGATTATTTTTCAATACCATTGAAGAAGTTACTACCATGGAAATAAAAAGTTACAACTATTTCAATATTCTCATTGAATATAGAAAAGTTCAAATAGTATGTTATGGGAACTCCAAAACAATATATTGAACAAACCAAAGCGACTGTAGAGGAAAGCGTTTAGAATAAAACTTTTTCAATTTATTATGCTATAGTCAGAGCTAAAAAGTGGAAATACTTAGCACACAAGACATGTCTCCTCTTCACAAAAAGGTCAAAATTTGTAGATATCGGCTACATTCCAATGATACAAATTTTGATACTATCAGAAGAAGAGCACCCGAAGACTTTCTGAAACAACTTTTTAAATTTATTATGCTATAACTAAAGTGGAAAAGTGAAAAAACATAGTGCACTTTAAGCCCAACAAAGTTCAGAAAATTTGGATGTATCTATTGCGTTCCGAGGACAGAAATTTTAATCCCATCCAAAAATGAGCAGCCGAAGACTTTTTGTAATAAATTTTTCAATTCATAATGCCACAATCAGAGACAAAAAGTGGAAATACTTGGCGCTTCACAAAATGTTAAAAGTTTGTAGGTATCGGCTACATTCCCATGATACAAATTTTGATGCAAATTTTGATATTTATAACAATAATGGCCGTGAAAGCCTTAAAACTAGAACTTACAGATATTTTAATATTATCTTTGAATTTTGAAAAGTTCAGAAAGTATGTTGTGGATATTTTAAAACAATAAATTCAACAAAGCGGGCAAACTTATATCAGTACTGTGCCCAAGAAAATGGATCGAGTTGAGTTGTACCAGTTGCATTATCTTCGTGCAAATTTTCGTACCATCACAACCAGAGCATCCGTAGAGCAAATCTTTTCGAAAATATTTTTCAATTCGTTATGCCACAATAGCAGCCAAAAAGTAGAAATACTGAGCACACATGTTGCTCCAGGAAATTTCCAAAGTTTGTAAGTATACGGTGCGTTCCAATGAAACATATTTTTATACTTCCAGAAAAAAGGAACCAAAGACTTTCTGACAATTTTTTGAATTAATCATGCCACAACTCAAGCATACCACACATTGGGCTCAATAAAGTTTATGAACTTTGCATGTAGCCATTACTTTTCGAAGCCAAATTTTAATCCCATCCAAAAATGAGCAAACGAAGAATTTTCATAATAAAATTTTCCAGTCCTAATAATGCCAGTATTTCAGCAAAAAAGTGGAAATATTGGGCACATTTGTTACTTCACAGATATTTCAAAGTCTGTACGTATCTGTTGCAATTCAATGATACAAATTTTGATAATATCAGTAAAAACACATCAGAAGACTTCGTAAAATAATTTTTCAAAATTTATTATGCTACAACTAAAGTAGGGAAGTAAAAAAATATAGCTCAATTGAGCCGAATGAAATTCTGAAATTTTGCATATATTCATGGCGATCCGAAGACAATAATTTTGATCCCATTGACAAATGAGCAACCACAGAATTTTCATAACAAAATTTTAAATTCTTAATGCCACAATCGGGGCCAAAAAGTGGAAATATTGGTACATTTGTTGCTTTACAGAATTTCCAACGTCTGTAGGTATCCGTTGCAATCCAATGATACAAATTTTGATAATATCAGTAAAAAAACATCAGAAGATTTCCTGAAACAATTTTTCAAAATTCATAATGCTACAACTAAATTAGGGAATTTAAAAAATGTAGCGTACATTGGGCCCAACAAAATTCTGAAATTTTGCATGTATGCGTGGCATTCTGAAGCCAGCAATTCTTAACCCATCGACAAATGAGCAAAAGGGAAAATACTTGGCACATTTGTCGCTTCACAGAATTTTCAAAGGCTGTAGGTATCCATTGCAATTCAATTATACAAATTTTGATCATATCAGTAAAAGCACATCGAAAGACTTCCTGAAACAATTTTTCAAAATTCATAATGTTACAACTAAAGTGGTGAAGTGAAAAAATAGAGCACATATTGAGCTATACAAAATTCTGAAATTTTGCATATATTCATGGCATTCCGAAGACAATAATTTTGATTCCATCGACAAATGAGCAACCGAAGAATTTTCATAACAAAAGTTCAATTCATAATGCTAAAATCGGAGGCAAAAAGTAGAAGTATTTGGTACATTTGTCGCTTCACACAATTTCCGAAGTTTGTAGGCATTCGTTGCAATCCAAAGATATAAATTTTGATAATGTCAGAAAAAACACATCGGAAGACTTTCTGAAACAGTTTTTTAAAATTCATTATGCTACAACTAAAGCAGGGATGTGAAAAAATGTAGAGCATATTGAGCCAAACAAAATTCTGAAATTTTGCATATATTCATGGTGTTCCGAAGACAATATTTTTGATCCCATTGACAAATGAGCAACCAAAGAACTTTCATAACAAAATGTTCAATTCATAATGCTACAATCGGAGCCAAAAAGTGGAAATACTTGGTACATTTGTCGCTTCACAGAATTTTCAGAGTCTATAGGCATTCATTGCAATCCAAAGATACAAATTTTGATAGGATATGGAGTATATACCGCCATAGCCTTTTGACATAAAGATATATTATCACGAGCCATTTTGACATAAAGATATATCATTACTTACTACGGTTATCATCCAGAGGCATCCATATATATCCACATGCAGGTTGACAGTGTATTTGACTATTAATTCATCAAACGCAAGATGATTCTACACCATATTTTGGATAGAAAAACGACGTCAAAAATCTTTTGAAATGGATCAACAATTATCATGCAAGAAACATTTCATGATGTACAAATCTTATTATGGCAAGCGAGGAACATTTTATAATAAAGAGGAAAGGGACCAATAAAATAAATTGTCAACGGTGTAGAGTTAAAAAAAATATTTATTAAACACTGCTCAAAACTCGACATGATAATAACAAACTTTGCCACATACATTTTTTTGACACTCATTATTAGTTTTATAGAGTTTCTTTTCCAAATTTACATCGATTCACACCAATCACGATTAACAGTTCAACGTATACCATTTCATAGTTATCAAAGAATCGAAAAGAATGATTTCTCAAGAAATCTTATACGAGGAACATTTAATCGCGAAAGAGAAATTCCGTCGTAGAGTTAAGTGTGGAAAATAAAAAGTGCAGGGTTAACAATAATAAAAAAATGCATATTCATTTCAGCACTGTTCGAAAGTTGATTAAAAGCACTTCACTATTTTCACACCATCACTTTCTTATTATTACTGTAACCAAGAGTCGATCGAACCTAACCACGATATTTATAACCTCACAAATGTTCGTGAAAAAACATTCATATTTTCAATACTGTTTAAGCCACGAGATTCTAATTAGTCGCGATCGAAAGGGGGAAAAAAATAAAAAATACGTGAATTTGATGAAACTCTAAATTGCTGTCATTGAATTTATATTAAAGAAATCATTTTTGGATCGTACGCGTACGATCCAAAATTATTTCGCGATCTGTGAATAAATTTATTCATAGATCGCGAAATAATATTTTTCCCGAATTTATCCACAACAGGACCCGCGTAAGCACTGCTCACTTCGAAAATTCCGTTCAGACTTTCCGCGGTATGGGTACTTCGAACTATTTATTTATTCACAGATCGCGAAATATTTTTTTTTCCCGAATTTATCCACAAACACGTCTCGCGTATAAGCACTTATTCTCACTTCGAAAACTCCGTTCAGACTTTGCGTGGTATAGGTAGAGAAAGATGAAACGGAATGGCCAATCACAAGCTCGGAAGGCGTCAAGAGGCCTTTCATTGTGTCGTATACAGACAAGCCAATACTTCGATGTAGCATAAGCTTGAGCCTGTGCAAAGTTTTTTCTCAGGAAATACGGCATCAATCGTGCTGATTTAAGGCTCAATCGAAATATTTTTTCGTAATAAATCTCCCGTTCAATTTTCAAATCACCATATGCCTCCTGAGCTTCGTAATTAAAGAAAATGAATTTCAGTTTTTACCTCACCACCGTGAATCGTTTTATTCATTGCTCGCACGTCCCGCACTTCGTTGTGTCGAAACTCCATTCAAACTTTCTGCTGTGTCGGTACCGAGAAAAGAGAGAGAACTTTCCGCTGTGTCGGTACCGAGAAAAGAGAGAGAAAAGTAGTTGTGACCAATCGCAGCTCGTTGCTCTCGTCGCCAGAGACCGGCTTTCATGTAAATGGGTTTTGATGGGCATCAAAACGCCTTTGATTGTGTCATATACAGACACGTCGAATCCTTCGATGTGTTAGTATTTTTTACATAATCTTGAGCCTGTGCAAAGTTTTTTCTCAGCAACTACGCCACCGATCATGCTGATTTTGGGCTCAATCGAAAGAGAATTTCTTAATTAGTCTCCAGTTAAATTTTCAAGCCATCAAATGACTCCTGTGCTTCGTAAATGAACAAAATGACATGCCAATTTTACCCCCACCACCGCGAATCGTTTTATTCAGAGATAATATAGTCTCGGCGAGCCTCGGGCCAGCAGACGACAGAACTGTCAATGTACTTGTCCCGAGACTCTACCGAGTCTCTTGATACCAGGCATCATGATGGCTCAACATTCGCTTCGTGTTTGATGCGTTTTTGTGTTCAATTGATGACTGGCGATTGATTGAAATTGGAGAGCGACTATGCGTTCGACTTTCTCTGCTCATATCTTCTCTCTCTCTTTGTTTGATTGGCTCCGAAAGCTAGGAAATTGAATAGCATTGACAATGATATATACGGAAAAACAAACACGGTTGTAAGCCAAGTATATTTAAACAGTAGTTTTATGCGCTCGTTTGTGGTGTTGTTTTTTTCCCCCTTCAGAGCCATCAAAAAACGTGGCCCAGGATCAATTCGATTGGAAATGACTGGAGCGCACAAACATCCATATTAAATACAAGGATAAAAGTTTTAACTTCGTGATAATAAGTTTTAACGTGGCATTCGCAAAACTCATCGTAAGTCCATTTACAAATTTTACGTTAGGGTTTGCTAATGAATTGGACTCCTACGAAAAGATCACTCTCGCATAAAAAATATTCCGCAAAAATAACGCAAAAGCTCGAGTCTTTTGCCCCCTTCCTCTGTTCCTTTGCCTATATATCAAATTACTCGTTTCACAGTCAGCAAAAAAGTTTACATTCGTATGAGCGCCGTTACGTCTTCAAGTTTGAGGGAAGTGTGGAGACAGAGTAAAAGAAAAATTGTATAAATGGAATGGGCTGTGGGAGTGTATGAACGGTACAGGGGAGGGTCAAAAGTAAGGGGATGAAACGGTGGTATATTTAGCTGGGACCTCGTCGAGAGGGATGTTACCCAGAGTTACCGGAATGCTGCGGGCGTGTCGAGTCCCCGGAGGAAAACTCAAGGAGGAAGACGATTCTCTGGTACTTGTTACACACTATGAAAGAAAGAGAAGGAGTAGAAAATATGAGGAAGGAAAAGTCGAGGATTGCCGCCCTCGTACAGGCAATACTGACAGTGATGTTGTTCATGAAAAACGAGAATTGAGCACTGATTAAAAATACATCTTACGCCGATATATTTAGGGGCGATAAGAGGACGCGAATTTCTGGATGTAAAGGATATAGGGTAAAAAGGAAAAAAATATTAAAAAAAAAAATGCGCGGAGAGGAAAGGACGAGAGAGCGAGAAAGAGAGAGAGGAAGAAGAAAAGGGAGAAGTTGAGAGCAAATAGCATAAACGAGACCCAGGATAAGTCGTATTGAACGTAAGGGTTGCCACCCAACGACCCGCCGGTGGCTTATAAAGCCAGCTTAACGTCTACCAAACCCCTCTAACGAGAAGCGCCGCTGTATCTTTCGTTCTTCCTTGGTCCCCTCCAACCCGCTCTCATCTCTCAGTCTCCTCATGGTGTTTCTTCCGACTTTTTCCTCTCTGATTTTCCATCCTCCTCTTCCTCTAATTCTCTTTCTCTCGGCTATTTCCGCACGGATAATATCTCTCCTTTGCACTCTCACTCTTATTACATATCTCTATCACTTTTTACTCTTTTCCCATTCTCTCGCATCGCTCTCCGTCCATTCTTTCGGAACGACTACTTCTTCCTAGGCGAATATCTCGTTTTGTCCACGAGAGAGTACCGAGACTACAGTCCTCTCTGTATATCTTTTCCCAGAGCAACATATTTTCTATATTTTTCACATCTTTTTATTTATTTAGTTTTCTTTCTCTCGAATTAACCGACCCCTCCCTAGGTCCGGGCTCAACGAACCTGTCGACAACTAACCCCCGAGAGTATAAAACGGGAAAGGCACGCGGAGCGGCAACCCCCTCGAGGGGAGAGAAAAAAACAGACGAAAGAAACGAAGCAGAAAGAGGGAAAGATCTGGAGCTGGTCTCTTCGAGCTGTCGTATATAGCTATATGTAGGAACGCCCGTGATTATTCCGAATTTTTAGCACAGTACCCTCTCTCTTTCCCTTTCTTATTAAACCACAAATATTATATGTATATATATTGCATCGCAGACGACACGAGCGCCCCCAGCACTCTCATCCTTCCATCCAGAGGGTACCACGTTTTTCCTCTTCCCTTACGATCTCTTCTTTTTTTTTTTTTCACTTCTCCCACCCTCCGCGAAATGAGGTCTACCGTGCTTTTTATTATGAATAATTCTCTCGTCCCTGACGTGGTTTTGCAAATTTATCGCCTCGTCGTGGTTTATGCAAATTTTTTTTCTTACCCGCTCCCCACCACCTATCTACAACGAATATTAGTGGAGCGTTCTGTGGCATAGAAATATCAGTGCATTCTTCAATTTTTTTCGTGCTTCACTCGAGCAATTGTTTACATCGTTACTGGCTACATTTTCGTTAAAAAAAATGTTAAAATTTAACCCGCATCGTAAGCTCCTGTCCGTTGATAAAACTGAGAAAAATGTTTACGAAAAGAAAATTTGTTGGAAGAAAAATATTTGAATTCAGGAAGGATTTGAAGAAGCATAAGTTACATTTTCAATTTATTTAACAACTACTATTGATACTTCAGCGTAAAATAATTGTTAGTTTATCGAGTTATTTTGTTTATTTTATTTATTGATACGTTATGGAAAAAAACGAACGTTTTCCCCGAATGTCAGCCCTTGCATCGTGGTCTTTTTCTCTTACGATTTTTCTCATAGACTTAAGTAATTACGCTTCCGGCTGTTCAACAAGGGGCCGAGTGAAAAAATAAAGGGAAGAAAGAGGAAGAGTGAAGTGAAGAGAGACAGGGCTGGAAAGACTCGTAGAATGGAGGAATATACTCTTTCGTACTCGCGGTTAATTTCGAGCTATTTTCTCTTTATCTCTGCGTATTCATACACGCACATACAACCTCACATAACTGATCATCACTGAGTTTCTGAGTCTCGTATGCGTGAATGGATGGTATGAGTTGTGGAGCGAACAAAAGAGGATACGAGAGGGAGGGGGAGGGAGAGAGAGAGAGAGAGAGAGAGAATCATGCAAGAGAGTCGTCCCTTCGCATTTGTCCTCCGTATGTGAGGTAAAAGGGGTGAAAAAACGATGAGGAGAGAACGACCGTATGGGAAAAGTGGCGGAGGATGAGATAAGCGCGACCAGGGAAAGCGAGAGACTTGTAAAACGTGGCGAAAAAAAAGGGACAGCGGAAATTCCCGAGTACTTCATCGCGTACCTTCCGCTTTTTTCTACCTTCTTTTTTCACATCTGCATAATAGCAATGAGAGGAGAGTCGTCAGAAAAGACTCGTAAGAGTTTCTCTTTCTGTCTCGCCCTCTTTTTCTCTTTGTCCACACATCAGAGTTCGCAAATGAAATCTCTGTCTCACGTATGAAAATGTATGAACTAAAAATTTTCGTGATACATCCCTTTTTTCTCCTTTCTACCGTATCATCCTCAATTTCTAGGCAATATGGAGTCATGTATGTAACAAAAAATCAGGATTTTTGCATGAAAGGACTTTGTCAAGTATCCTTGTGCCCTTTGAGCTGCTGCTCCCTGTAAGAACTTTATCGTTGTCTATTGATCGTGAACGAAATCTCCTCTTTCACTGATTTTTCTTCTCTCCTATCAAAGTTTACGCAAAATCAACAAGAAGGAAACTCCCAACAAGAAGGAAAGAGTGAGGACTGAATTCCAGGACTGCAAAAGATCAATTACAATATGAGCCCCTAGCGAAAGAGATCGATATAGAAAACCTCTCTCACTCAGTCTCTTTGCGCACTAGCTCGAGCTCAGTATTTTTTGCATCACAAACCCTATCAAACGGGCCTACAAACAAGGATATTTACTTAGACGACTTATATTCGACTGACACTAATATTTTTTTCTTTTTTGCAGCCTCCTTTTTCTCCTTTCAACATGAATAGTACAATAGTCTTGTAAAAACAAATGAAATGATCTCCGAAGTCTTAAATTTTCAAAAGTGGCTACGTAAATTTTAAAGTTGTTCGGTCGTTCTATGACTAGTCAAGTTGGTAACTAATTTACATTGATTAAATTCAAGTCTAAACTATTAATAAAATTAATAAACACTTACATTGAAAATATTTTTATCACGAGAATGTAATAAAATGCTTTAAATATATCGTAAAAGATAAAATTTATACTTCAACTTGACTAGTTAAGTGATTGAGTCCGCCATGATTGTAGTAATGTTCGGATAAAGTCGGGTCGCTTCCCCTCTCACCCCCGCCATGCCGGTACCGGTGACATTTTAAATACACATAACCTAGCGAACATTTGTATTATGCGAAAGAAAGTTTATATCGGTGTAATGGCACTGAGAAAAAAAATGGTCAATTCGCTAAAAAAAAGCGAAGCTACTCAACGAATCAAAGCACGTGAGTCAATCTCAAAAATAAATTTAAAAAAAGCTGAAAAACTCGACCAAAAAGTGAAAACAAACGTAAACAACGCTGGTCGAAGAATAGTTGATACAGCGTTGCTCGGATAAAGTATGTGGTGCAGTGATTGTAAAGTTCCATTGAATAAAAATTATATTTTCAACATTTATAAGTTGCTCTGAGCATGGTTCTTTGAAAAAATAAAATTGTATTGTTTCTGTTACTTAATGTGATGCTTTTATTTATCTTTATTCTTATTTATATTATTTAAAGACATTGACTGAACAAACAAGGTTCTCAAATTTTTGTCCTCGCCTTAATTTATCGTATTCACGTTGCACCGACTCGCATGCATTTTTTTTGTGGTTAAAAAATTAATATTTCAAACGATTATACATTACAATTTATTTGCAAAACTTAATTTATTCATGAAAAAAAAGAAAAAATAAAAATAAATGTTCATCACTTTTAAAGTTTCTCGAGATGAATTTGAAATTCCCGCGATTACCGACTTTGCCCGAAGCTTCAATCAGCTGTTACCAGCAGTGCAACGTAATGGCTGCCATCCGCTTCCGACACGTCAAAAACTAAAGTATTTTTATGTTTTCTTTCTTAAAAGCCCCGTAAGGTAATGTTTTTTTTTAAATCAACAGAATCTGTGATAAATTTTCTTTACGATAGAAACTTTTCCGAAGCTCGAACACCGATTAGTTTTTTCACAATTGACATTATTGTGAGTTTTCCCATAAGGTACCGTGTTAAAAACTCAAAATTGTAAATGAAATAATTCAAAATTATGCCTCGTAAGAGGCCCCGAAAATGTGCTTATTATAATCAGGGGACCTCGAACTATCATTTGCCGCAAAAAAAAGTGAACATTCACCGTACTGTATCAAACGACCGAACTACTTTAATTCGTTTCATATGTTTGAATATCATGCAATAAATCATGAAATTTCAATCAAACTTCAATCATTTCAACCAAGTTGAAACTGACCTCTGGCAGTCAGATCCGGTAGACAGCAGCATTGAGAAAAAATCTTCAGACATAATGTAAAATTTCTTTTTAAATTGTAAATAGCGATTCCAACATGGGCGTGCAATGAAAATCATTTGTTATTTTTTGTTACAAAGCTTGCAATAGCAATATATAACTTTATTTGAACTGTGAACAGTTTTTTTTTTCTAATTCAACATATATATGTCATTAGATTTGAACAGAAGTGCGAGTTTCATTGTACTACTCGAAATAATGTAAATTTGATTGGCATCGAATGATTTATTGCATAAGTCTGAACGTATCGATATATTCACATAGACGAACATAAATATGTATGTGATTGGTATGTGAACACTCGTAGTTATAAGAGCTTGAGGCGACTCTTGCGCGCCATTTATGCGAGAATTATCCGTCCGGTAAAACTTGTTCGCGGGTGGGAAAACCGCAAGTACTGAAACTGGTTCAAAGAGATCTATAGCCGAACATATATGTATATTTGCCGTTTCCGTATATATATATCGTACGATCAAATCGTTCGAGATATAACGCTATAAATAGAAGCGATTTTCCCTCGAAGCCACACATACGTACACCACTTTTCGAGAGATCTCTGGAAAACCGATTCTCTACCAATCGTCCGGGATTTTGTATCATATATAATAGCATATTGGAGAAAGAGAAAGAGTGCCACTGATGTAGGACGCAGCATCCAAAAATGTGACCCACAAAGAGAGAGAGAGAGAGAGAGAGAGAGAGAGAGAGAGAGAGAGAGAGAGAGAGAGAGAGAGAGAGAGAGAGAGAGAGAGAGAGAGAGAGAGAGAGAGAGGAGGAGGGAGGGAGGGAGGAGGGGGGATGGAGGGAGGGAGGGAGGGAGGGAGAGGGGGGGAGAGAGAGAGAGAGGGAGGGAGGGAGGGAGAGAAAATAGACATATAGACAGATGTAGACGTATAGAAAAAAAGTGTATGAGAAAGGAAAAAGGGAATGATTCGGGGGATGATGCAGCGACAGGTCCACACAGAGATATACATACAGAGCCACAGTGAGTTTACTTGATTGTCGAAAGAGAACGGTAAATCTCCGAGTTTCAAACGAATCGTGAATGACCACTCGATTTTTTACGGATTTATTGGAGCCCCCCTCCCCCAGTCCATTTGTATATATATGCGCACATGATATATACATATGCGTATATTTATATTTGGATCAATTCCGGTATGTGCACTGTGACCAGCTCAATCGTAAATTTTCTGATTGCCGTGTCTTTTTCCCTCTATTTCTCTCTCTCTCTCTCTCTCTCTCTCTCTTTCTTTCTCTGTGTGTGTTTCCCTCACTGCGCTTGTGCAAGGGTGTGAAAAAATCGACTGCTTTCCTCTCTTCGGGACTATGAAAACGAACAAGAGAAGAAGAGAAGAGAAAGGGCAGGAGATATTATGAACGAACGGACACATGGTCCATACTGGATCGAGGATATCGAATATCTCGATCAACGAAGCAGAAGCCTCGTGCACCTGCAACCCTCGAGACAAATGAGCCTTCATATAAATCTGCACATTTCTTTGTTTACGTATAAATTTACGTACGAGTGCTGAATTAAATAAAATACCGAATAAAGTAAATAACAGATAGTATAAATGTAAATACGGATTGAAATTTCATTCTTATTTAATTTTTTTAAATCTCTGTTGGCGTATTTCAACTCTCTCAGCCGAGTTTGAGTCATTGAATCCTTGGATGCTGCTAGGTTACGGCATCCCCCATCCTACGGGAGAGAAAGAATTTACGCACAACCGTGGCCGTGGGACGTTCATGCGGAAAATCGAGACGGAATGCGAAATAGCGAGAGAGCACGGACTCTTCTCGCCCCGCTATGCAAGCGATCCGCATTTCAAACGGCCCGGAACGATGGCAAATTTTCCCTCCGATGATATCGACCGACACTGTGTAGCAACCCCCGAACTCTCTTTCACTTTTGCGCAAAACATCGACGAGCTTTTCTTCAACCCCTTGCTTTCCCTTTATTTTTTTCCCCCTTACAGACTCGCATCGACTTACTCAACCCCGAGATAATGAAGAGACATAAAAGTAGCTGCGTACAGCGTACGATTGAAAAAATCAATTTCACTTTTCATTACGATTTTCATTTTAGGAAATTTCAAGTCTTGAAAACAGAGAGACTAAACTAGAAGCAATAAAACCGTCGTCTAATTCGTACAACAATTGGTAAACTTATTTGAACCAATTTCTTTTAAAATCAATATCATAATCGTAACATTTTACTTGATAGTTTGTGTGTAATACTTTAATTGCTTGTTTATTCATTGTCACTTACTTAAACATTTATGGATGCATTTAAAAGAAAGAAAAACGACTAGAACTTTTGAAAGAAAATGGAAAAATAATTGAATTGTAAAAGAAAAATGATGGAAAAGTAGATGTGTTGAAAAAAAAAAATGATGGGCGTTTAATAATGCAGATAGTCGGTCCGAAAGGGCGTCAAAAGGATGTTGTCACCTTTTTATTTCTGTCTACCGGTAAATTCTCATTTCGCGCAGCATCCTCTCGTTCTATCTTTTATTATGCACATTCGCACGAGAGATCGTCGCGGTTCTCTCGGAGTGATCTTCTCGCATCCGATCGTAACATTGCGAGAGTCCACAGACGCAATCCCGGAAGGGGACAAATAATAAAGAAAGAAATAAAAAAAAATAAATAAAAAATATTTAAAAAATGAAAAACCTGTTGGCTGCGCTTCATAAATATTCTCGATGGATAATCCAATCGGAATATCACTTGATATCGTCGTCGTTCGGACGCTGGATGAATAATAAATCTTCATTCGACCAAGAAAATTCGAAATTTATCCGCTCCACTGAGATGCACATAATTCTCTCATAGTACAATTAATATGTACATATAAATATAAATATTGAGTGATGCAACAAACAAAGAAAAAATCAAATATCGAAGAATTAATCTAGACGCATTTTCTTTCGGTTTTTTACTTTAAACATCACACCAAATTTTTCTCGTTTTCGTGACGTCTACTTTTTCCTTATTATGCTATTATTTTGAGGATTTCCCCAGCCAATTATTTATTCGTTCATGCTCAATTTGACAATTAACATTGCTAAACGGTCAGAGAACAAATTTTTGACATTTACTACAAATCAATTTTTTTAAATTATGGCACTTTGAATTATTCGTTCGACAGACGTAAATGTGATTTAGCAATTACCGGAGGGTTGTTAACGATTTATGAAGCGGCTGGCCGAATCGTCAAATTCGTCCTCACTAAACGAGAAACTTCGATATTCAACCGGTGGCTGTAAGTGGTGAGCCACACGTTGTTGGCGAAAGGATGTTGTTCTAAATCCATTTCGAAAGAATGTCCCGAGATGGTAAACACGTCCGCATATATATGTATGTATGTATATAAATACTCCCGACTTGGTCCAGTCTAGCCGTAATACACTGGTGTGTCTGTAGATATATATCTAATAGGCATAGGGCAAAGTGCCAGAATCGGAAAATCGGAAATGAAACTATGACTCAGATCGGCATCTCTCACGGTAAACTTCCCGTTCTGAAACCTTGGCTACACAACGAATTTCCGTAATGTTAGTCTCATTGTTAACTTCAATTCAGGACTCTCGGATGAATGAAAGAAAAAAGTTTAATTATATAAATATAAGTTTTTTTCATAATTTTGGAGAATGTTTTAAGTTTCTTAATTCATTACGCTTCAGTTACGATTTCGCAAAAACAGCAATGGTTTTATAAATGGTTTTGACCAAACGATGCGCAAAGGCAATATAAAGGCTATCAGAGAGACGCAGAGAAAGAGAGAGAGAGAGAGAGAGAGAGAGAGAGAGAGAGAGGAGAATCGAGGAAGCGAAAAGGAAAATAATTAAACACCCTCATCCATGATGCTCTCTAATTATTCGTCTCGTTTCTCTTCATTTGTCTCTCTTTCTCTCTTGCTTACATTCTCTCTCACACCTTGTCGTTCTTCACTCACTAGCACTCAAACGTGGTGCTTTCCGAGTGGTCCACCGTTGGCTAATTATTTCAGTCGATTCTCCGTTCGAGGGTTTAATCGATAATTAATTGGAAGCCACGGATAGAGCGACTACCCTGGTTTGGGGTCGTGTAGTACCGAATTATTGCCGATTGTTCTTCACAATCGTCGTTAAATCCTTCTACCGTCGATTTTTATATATCCATAAAGTATACGATAATCCTTCTCGCTCTCTCCATCGCTCTTCTATTATTGAACGCAAAATGTATTTTTTTTTTTTAAATAAAAATAAATTTGAAACAAAAAAAAGCATCAACGACGCCAGTTTCCATTTCGAATTATTTTATATGAATTAACCGAAAGCTTCTACCAAATTCCGCATTGTTCGTGGATTAATGGTATTTATAAGATATTACGAGTATTGATAAATCCTGACACTGAGTCTGGCATCAATAGGGTGCTGATAAATCTCAGCTAAAACCTTTCCCTTGCCCCGTTGGATGGTACCGAAATATGAAGGGGGTCTTGGTTAAAACAACGAAGGGAAGCAGCAACAGCGAAATAAGCAACGTAGATCCTCGCGTGAATCAATTCGTGTGGGAATGAGATTGAAATGGACGTGGTACAATAAGGGTGGGATGGGCGGGATAAAGAAGGGTAAGGGGGAGGCTGGAGAGGGATAAAGCCTGGGGACATTAGCGGGGTAGTGTGCCAGACATTATTAAAATAGAGCGGCTAACACGAGTGTTCTCTTTCTTCTTTTCCGCCCCTTCTACTGCTAACCCCCTCTACTTATTCGTACGTATATGTAAAATGTACGTAACATATATATACATATACTGTATAAACGAACAAACCAGCCATTCTCGAGTCGCATCAATGAAAAGGCCACAGAGGACGAAGAGGGAGAAACGATGGAGAGAGAGTGAGAGAGGGACAGAAAATCGGCTCACATCGTTTCGCCCGAGTCCACTGGTAGTAGTACAGCAACTGGGAGTGGTGGAGACCGGCGCGAGGCACTACCCCGCTGTTTTTCACCCCCTTTTGCTTCTTCACTGGCAAACACGAGAGGGAGCTCATAGAGGGGTACGAAGAAGAGAGGGGTTGCCACAGAGAGCGCAGTGGCCTGATGCGCCACCCCCCGAAACTAACTCGCGCGTTGAGCTCGGCCCGGGGGTTGGTGGCCGCGCTACAGGGGTCTGCGACCCTTCTGTGTGCGTTTCGAGTATTACACATTTTTTCAACCCTCTGCCTCGCCTGCCTCCCTCCTCCTGCACAAGTAGAAATTTAAGCTCGAGCAAACGAGAAAACCTGATTTCTGAGCTACAACCTCGAGCTTTTCGAAAAATTGGTCACAGAATCTTTTCGTCGAAAGGACAGGGATATACGTCCATGAAGAATATGTATCCCTTCAGGGCATATACTCCATTATCGCAATACATTCATATTATGTGTATATAAAAGCATTCATAGCGCGAGAGAGAGCTTTATAATGCCCCACTGAATGTAACCAAGAGTTTCATATTTAAATGGAAAATCTCGCCCAGAATTCGCATATCTCCGAACCCATGGAGAGCCATATTACGCGCTGAATTTTGCGGAAAAGAAAGAAAAGCAGAGGCAGAAGGTGTGGTGGTAAGGGTAAAAATGGAAGAAAACCATTCGGGTTACGAGACGGCTCGGAAAAATACTCTGCAAGCTCGCACGAATTCTGAACGTGTCTCAGTCGCTTAGTCGGGGCCCACTTTCATCCTTCTTCTTGCCCTGCACTTTTCTGCTTCTTCTTCTTCTTTTTCTTCGTTTCCTTCAGTTTTACCTCATATAACATACACCCACATACATACTTTATCTTCTTCCAGGTTCTCCTCCCCGAAACTTTATTTTCGTGATCCGTAACGCAGGCACGAGCCATCCTCGTCCTTCTTATTCCATCTCCTTCTACTTTTCGTACCCTCATACGTAAAAAAATAGAGGTCCTCGATGCTTCGACGTTCATTCTTTGGCGTCTCGTCTTTTTCCGATCGCATTACCATCAGCGAGCCTGCCTGTACTTCACATATCTCGCCCCTTCGTCACCCTTTGCCCCTCAAAAAGGAGATTGGTGGGAGGGCCTGAAGAGTAAAGTCCCGAGGAACTTTGTCGATCGGTGAATATCCCTCATCCGCCTCTCCTGTAGACAAGGGAACAACGAGGGCGGCGAGGACTGCCACGAGGATTCTCACCGAGGTGAAAAGGGAATGAAGCAAGTGGGTGTTTGTAAAAGAGAGAAAGAGAAAGCGGAGGGGATACAGAGTCACTCTCGTTGAGTGTGCCTGTTCGACGAGGAAAGGCATGGCAACATAGAACGTGCAAGAAAGAGGAAGTTGAGGTAGAGAGGGTTGGCACATTGTATTTCTATCTCTTTCTCAGGGAATAGGATCGAGGGGTGAGAGCCTCTCGCTCCGGATCGGCCAAGCTCGGACGTCATCGGGCGTCGGCCCAGCCCCGCGCCTCGCGCCGAGTCACGGGACTAGGCACGCACTATTGATTCGCACGGGAGCCTGGTGGGGAGAGGACGACGACGACGAAGTCGAGAATAGGGGAAGGTTGGGGGTGAAAGGGGGTTGAAAAGCTCGTGCGCCCGCGCACCAGGGATCAGGGCCGTCGAGTTATGTCGAGTTCATGTGCACAAAACCAGGGACTTCCTCTTTCTATCCCTATCTCTCTCTCTCTCTCTCTCTCTCTCTCTCTCTCTCTCTCTCTCTCTCTCTCTCTCTCTCTCTCTCTATTGCTCTCTCGCTCTCTATGAGCCCTCCCGTTACCCCACTCGTCTTTTAATCGTATACACTTTCATTCTTCATCCCTCGCACCGACACCCATCTCGTAGCCTTACACTGCGTTCAACTACGTTACGAGAGAGCAATGCCGAAGAGAGCGTGTACATACCAAGAGACTCCTAGCAAAGGAGAGCCATCACTCCCTCCCCCCTACGGAGACATCGGCTAACCCGTCGTGTGCACGGCCCTGTAACCACCTTACACTCGAGACACAAATATACAGGGAAGCTGAAAAGTCGCGACACTTCAATATGTACCGAAAAATAAATCACGATAAATTTTTCTAAATAAAAAGAAATTGTTAGCCATTTTACTTTACGATGCTGCGTTAACGAGTTATTAATTATTAGCTCCAGTGATAGCAAATGACGTCCGTCGCTTGAAACAAACATGGAGCGGTGGGGGCGTCACGCCTTTCATTTCTGCATACACACTGGACTGGCTATCGCTACTTAATTTACATTTATATAATCAACATTTCGTCATAGAGAAAATCAAACGAAAACTTCACTTCAGAATTTCAACATTTGTTTATACTGTCAATATTTAAGGGTAACTTTTAGAGCATCCTGTATACGCAAACAGTATTCCTAAGCCTGTGTCAAAGTAGAGTTGACTACCTACTATAACCACTGGTTTTCCTGTAACCCCTAGCCTCATCTCCTCAACAGAAAATGGCTTAAAGCTGACCCTATCAGTATTGGTGCACGCACGCTCGGCAACTCAACACTGCCAACTTATATACATTGCTTTTCTAACTATACACGTACTTTGCTTACGAGGAGTATTCACGTGTTACGGGAATCTTCGTTGTAAACCCTTTCGTTTCTGCCCAAGGTATTACACGTTTTGCGTGTGCCACGTGATGCCACAAGAGATCGAGCACATTTTCGTACCAGACTACGCTGCCAGAATGACAGTCACGTGCATAAATACAGAGCGAGGAGAGAGACAAAGAGAATAAGAGACTCTCATCTTCGTTCTGATGCTAGTTTCAAGCAATTACACGCTCATATCCATGATTACATCATTCAGCAAGCATATCAAATACCTTATCCGTGATATTATGAGAAATTAACCCAATGCAATGAATACGGATTTACATTCTATAAGGAGGTTCTATCGTTTCTCATGTAAAAATTATTTTCCAACTTTACATAATAAAATTTTATAAATAGAAAGCTTAATACAGTATTAAAATTCTGGCGGAATATGCCGATGATTCACCATCTCAAAATTGAGATATTTATTGTTGAAGTTCGCAATTTTTTGAAAGCTTCCATAAGAGCCCACGTTAAATTTGTCATTTTCAACAATGAATATCTCGACTACCAGACGGTGAAACCTCTCCAAATTTTTCACACATAACTGCCAAATTTCAATACATTAACTTGGAATAATCAAATATAATGTATTTTTCGTATCATGTCATATAAATATCGATACAACCTCCATAAGAATGTAAATTAGTACACTGAATAAAACATTGAAGTATTGCCAACTACGCGATGAGGTTGGACGAATTTCGTTGGGCCAATAGTCATATTACGTTTAGTTAATCACCCAGTGATTGATCCATTAAAAGTCATGCCATTGAGACAACTACGCCACGATTTTGCCGCTAAATTTTGATTTATTTGAGTCGAGTGTATTCCATGTGATACAACCATAATAAATGGTTACATTGAAAAAAAAAAAAAAACAAAATTTGGGACATAGAATCGATTAAATTTGAAATAATCACACGGAGTTTGAATTATATACGGTTTGTCCGTGACTTGATAAAATAATAGCATCGAATAAACTTCTCTGCGAGAATTGAATTCAATGACACCATAAATCAATGGAATATAATTTGTGATTAAGCTAATTACTAGTAGTAATTTGGATGAAATCTTTCGTTACTATTCAAATAAATAAACTTTTTGCTAAAAGAACTAAAATTTCGTTGCACTAACAATAAGTTTTGTTTAACACGAATTATATATATTGTAACCGGACAGTCTTATTCCCTGGGTGGATTTCTGATGTGGCAAAAATCCGCTAGAGGGCCACGAGCGGAGCGCTCTCGCGTGAGCGTCGCACCGCCCGCGTGCCCATAAGGCTCTGACATTGAATCATTAAATAACGATCACTCCGACCGATGATCGTCGAGAAAACCCAAACCCTTTTATTTTACAAGGTAAACAGGTTTAAGGCCTTATCGTACAATTAAAGTACGCTGATATAAAAAGGTTTTGTCACCTAATTGTGTCAGTATAGGCGCTCTTACGAGCGAGTAAAAAATTCGATTAATCGTATTTACTATTGAAAGTCGCAAAATATCAAATAAAAAATATTCCAAAAAATATATGTATCAAAAAAATTTCAAATATTTCTTACGGTCATTTGAAAATCATAATTGTTCGGTACAATCACTGTACGTTTCAATTACACAATGCAATAAATTTAATCCAAACATGATTGATACAATTTTGACTGAAATACTTTTCCCCCATTTCCCGAGCAATGCGACGATACTATTTCAAATATTTATTGTATTTACTCAAAAAATGTTTTGGCTCTATTGAATATTTTAAGTTTTACCTCAAATTGCGGGCGTAGTTGGCTCAACAAAGTACCTTCACTTACGTGCGGAGGTTGCGTCAACTACGCCTTTGGTTTCGCCGTATCTAACCTCAGGGCGTAGTTGAGCCAACTACGCCTCCGTTCTCAACACTATGCCTTTTTTCAGTGTAGATTAAATCAGCAGAACTGGTAGGTCAAATTGTACAAAAAAAAAGTCAACAACGCATACACTACAGTACTTTGAACTTTAAAAACATAAAAGAAGGGAAGACAATATTTTTTCATTGAATGGTAATTCTCGATAGTATTTTTTATATCCATCGTTCCGAGCTGTTAAGAGCTGTTGGTACAGTTGCATTAATGGACGAATAATCCACTATTGTAATCCTTTGTTACACATAGAAAGACTGTATCATATGCATCGGGTGGGGCGGTTTTGCAGTATTCAGAAATTTTTTTCGTAAGAGAAGCGAGGCATGAAAAATGCTCGGAACTAAATTTGTCAAGGGGGATAGAAGGCAGTATCCTTCAATTCCCTCTCAAGTGAATTCAGGGTCATTTGGGGGTCACTTTATATTTTTGTGCGGAATGGCGCATTTGTCTGTCGGAAATCTAAAGAGGGTTCACCTTCAAATCCTAAAGGAAGTTGGAACTTGACGTCCACGCTCGTCGCCGGAAGGATTTTAATGGAAGTTTCTTTTAGCCCTCCTCGCAACCCTCCTCTACAATGACTGTCTGAAACATTCATTAAAATCTTTCTTACGTTTGGAAAAAATGGTCCTGGTGATTGCGGATGCATCACCCGGTATATACAAACCGACGATCCAGCTGTCCAGTTTCCACTCACGCGTGATCGCAAAACTGCGTGCATGTATGGGAGCGTGAGTGGAATTTTTTAGTTTGGACTCATCGAAGAGTTTTTCCCTCTCTTTCCGTCTCTCTCTCTCTCTCTCTCTCTCTCTCTCTCTCTCTCTCTCTCTCTCTCTCTCTCTCTCTCTCTCTCTCTCTCTCTCTTTCTCTCACTCTCTCAGACACATACGCATCCTCTATTTTTCTCATACCCATGTTCGAGAGATTGAAAACACGTTTTGACGGTATATGCGCAAGCGCGTCGTGTAATCTCATTCATTGCAATCCTCTGCTGTCCCATATGGGCATGCATGTCCACCGAGCACAAACATACTGGTACACACGGTGGACAAACACATTTATCGATACTGCGGTGAGGCTTACAGTCAGCTAGAATAACAAATTTTTGTTGCTTCTCTATTTTTTTTACTCTCGTTTCTTGATTTTCGCTGTTACGTGAAAAGTTTGGATTGCGTTCCGAAATTGAAGCATATTTGTCTTTTTCGTGGGAACAAAACATTCGGGACAAGCGTAACTTCAATTTTATCATTGCTAAAGATTTTTGGTTTTGCATATCATACTAAACTGAACTTTCAAAGACGAAGGGAGAGAGAGACAGAGAGAGAGAGAGAGGGAAAAGTGTTATGCGCATATCTCGGAAAACCTGCGACTCTCTAAATACAGCTCTCGCTTCTGTGGAACTGGAGGGTCGGATAAGGGTGAGTGGCGCAAGGGTTACGCGTTTGGTCCCAGCGGTGTCGGAGGGCTTTCTCTCTTGGTCATTTCCAAGCCCTCGTACAACCCCTGTAACGAGACTCAGCCTCGGGGCAAGAGCTTCGAGTCTACTGTCCGCATCCCCTTTCTCGATGCAGCAAACCCTGCAACAGGGTGAAGATTTACACAGCTCACCAATTTTCGATTTGTGTTATAGATAGTGGATGTAAATTAATGTATTTCTCTACGGTGTAATCAAATAAATATACGCGGAAAATGTTTTTTTTGTCCCACTTTAACTTTTGGTGATTTGAATTTGAAGCCTTAATTTGGACGAAGCGAAATGATTATTCCCATCTCGTTCGAAGAACGATATGTTCGTGCGATATAAAATACTTCGGTTTTACTTCAACTATACACCCGATGTTGAACAATTTTTAAAAACATAAATCAGAATTATAACCTTCCCATAAATTACAGCTTTTTTTAATTACCATGTGCAATTAAAAAATAATTGGAATCTTCCAATCCAAGTTGTACGAAAATGAAATGAATTTTCCACTTGGTAATGAAACTCGATGGCAAAATAAATGGATATTTTGCCCCACCTTATTACGTACGTATATACGTATACACACACGAAGAAAGGAGAGTAGAATCCGAACACTGGCGGCTCCTGACGACCGAGGGGTTTAACTGCGAAGCAACAACCAATCTGTTCCTCGTGCGCATTTTCTAAGGAGTACAAAAGAGAGGGAGCGAGAGACAGAGAGAGAGAGAAAGAGAGGGTTGTTGTCGGCTCTATAGGGGGTGTGTAGGAGATCCACTATGCTCGTATAATCGTCGTTCTACAGTGGTTGGTTGTGTGGTGGTTCGGTTAAGAGGGAGAGGCTCGTTTTTAGGAGTATAGGCAGGCAGTACCAGTAACTTTTGCTTGTGCCATAACACGTACAGTATTGCTATAGCAATGTTTTCTCTACGTATACGTTCACAGTACCTAGGTCTACGTCCCATATACATTTACATATCTGATACCTAAAAAGCCTTAACTCTGTTCTGAAGCCGAAACAAAGAGTATTTACTCGTTAAAGTTGCGCCTTTTTGCCTGTCAACGTTTGAAATGGGTATCTTTGTATATATATATATATACGTTTATATAATGTATAGGATGTTGCGCGCCTCTGCTATCGTTCATTCTGAAACGCCCTTTAGCCGCGTGCGTCGCATACTTCACTTTCGTGCAGTCTGTAACCTTTCTACCCCTTTTGCCACGAAAACGCGCTTCTCAGTAGCAACTATAAACTCTCACTCTCTCGCTCCCTCACTATCTCGGACACCTGGAAAGAGTATCGAGCAAGGGGGACGAAGGAACGCCAACCAACAAATCCCTCCACCACGCTTCTGAAGCAAGACTTTCTCCTTCCTTCCTCGTCTTCTTCTTCTTCTTCTTCTTCTTCTTCTTCTTCTTCTTCTCCTTCTTCCTCTTCTTCTCATTCCGAGTAAAATTCTCCCACTCTGCGCTAATTAGTTGAGCTTCAGAAAGCTAAAGCTCAAACTCCTCCGAGGCGAAATTGAAGACCGTGGGGAAGGGGAGATGGGGCGAGCAATGTAACACTGATTATTCAGCGATACTAAACAGTGGGCTACAAGTTTACCCAGATGCTGTACATATTTGCAGTGAAATTGGGCATTTCCGAGGAAAATCCGTCTGGGGGTTAATCGGCCCTCACGAAAACTTCGATATTCTATATTTGTTTCATTAACGAACTCACTGCCGAGTCGAAGTAAATTAAAAAACGGATACAATATACAACGAAAAATGTCATTATTATTAAATTTGATAATAAATTATCGATATCGACGTAGAATCTGGAGTGTAAATTAATAAATTTGACTTATAGTGATAGCGAGCCTGGATTGGGATTGCATTATCGTGTAAATTAAACATCTCACCTGAACCAAAAACGGTACAAATATACAATTAACCTCGCAAAATATGTCGATTTTCAATGTTCATTAACATGATTTTGCTTCTTAGTATAATTTCGTTAATGACTTTTCAGTGTAACACAAAAAAGCTGGTAGCGAAAAACACAACACGTGAATAATCGTTGACGTGACGTGCGACTCAGTGGAATTGGGTCGCAGGGTTGCACAAAGCAAAACGTGCAATGTGCAACTACGGGGTATGTGTTTTATGTAGATACATGTATAAAGAAATGTTTGGTTCCCAACGGGGTGGCACAAATTCTTGTTCCTTTTTTTTCAGCCCCGAATAATAAAAAGAAAAGGTCAAATAAGGGGATGGAAGTTGTGAGGTTTATAAGCGTGGCTGATTGGAACGGCGACATCAGCGGCCATCTTGGGCGAACACGTTCAACGACGTAAACTCATTGTTACGAACATTGTGCCTACCAACTTTGAGAGACTTGTGTGTGTTCACGTGACCCGAATCGTTGTTTTATCTCGCAATCTTGAGAACAAAATATTGGCATGTAGGCGTTTGATTTGTTACTGGACAAAAATTTGTCATATTTCGTGTTTCTAATGCAGTCTAACTACTTTTTTCGTTTTTTTTTCTTTGTTACCGTTTATTCCGTTTGTCCTAAATTCGGTACTCAACGAAATTTGCTTCAAATTTTCAAGTTTTCATGAACTCTCGTAAGCGAAGCAGAGAGAAAAAGAGAGTGAGAAACCCTTAAGGGTAATGGCCGGATCAATACGACCCTGCCTATTTTTCCGCATCTTCTTCGTTCTGGCTCAAACGCCAGCCATGTTTATAGTCGAATGCATGCATGCACGACCACTGGAACTCGCAATTTCCCCTACATTTGCCTCTTTTTTGGCTCGGTACTCGCCTAGGTCAGTGAACAAATGTTTCTTCCCCTCACCCCAGAAGCCTCGGACGCGCGACCTCTTTTCCCTATCGACATACAATGGTTTCGATCGTCGAGGGAGCAACAGGCAAATCACCCCGAAGATTGATGACTTCCGGTACGTCGTACTCAGGAAGTTAAGCATCTCCTATATACAAGAAAATTCAGTATCGTAAATATAAGAAATGCCTGGAGAACGTTTTTTATTTGGTACTCAACAAGATACGACGAGTGTACCATTTGGATTTCAGGAATGCCAATTTATACTCCAGCATTATTACGATCATTCCGGAGTTCAAGATAGGACTTTCGAAGAATATAGCGAACGCCCAGGACCTCTGATCGAGGGACCAAGATATATGTACTGGTCCAAAGACTCTATAGATATATGCATATAATACTTTTTTTCCCCAAATAGTCCAGGGAAGCGTCCATGATCGTCCATGAAAAGGAGCTTTAAAGAAGGAAGGAAAAAGGATCAAAACTCTGGTTAAAAGAAGAAGTAAGAAGGAGCGAGAGCGAGAGAGAGAGAGAGAGAGAGAGAGAGAGAGAAAGAGGTTGCAAGTCCCAGCGTGATAACGTTTCCGAGTGGAATAAAAGCCTCCTTGTTCAATGGGCATCTGGATATTCCATAAAGAAATCTTATCTCTTGCGAGATTGAGAAAAGAAAGGGTGTAGGAGGACGAGGGAAAATAGAGTTGGAGAGGGGCAAGGGAAGAGAAAGATGCATAAAGAGAAAGAAAGAGAGAAGCAGGAGAAGGGGGAGAAAAACGAGAGTTACTACTACAAGCTCTCCGGCAACGGGATTCGATTTAACTTAGATAAGAGATCCCTACCCGCTATGAGACCTCGACGTTCATAAGTCATTTCCCACTGGTGGATTATCTCGCTCGCTCGCTCGCTCGCGGGAGAGCATAAGATCGTTGCTCCTGAGGACCATTCGAGAAAAGACCGAGAGAAGCGATCTTAAGAAGATGAAGGAGAAGATGCACAGAGGCTGACTAACGAGAATCAGAGAACTCTTTCCCCTTTTCGCTCATTCTCTCTCTTTCTCCTTCCATTTTATTCCCTTTTATTCTCATATTCCTCTCGTCCGTCCTCTTCGCTCTTTCGGTAGTCGCCATAACTCCCAAAGAGAGATAAACTTCCGCAAGTAAATTCGATCGTATTTGCCTGGTAGACGTAGGGAAATGTGAGAGAAATCGGTAATACCGCTATACCGATACGATGAAAATTGCTTTTTTATATCAAAATCATAAAAGTTAGTGGGAAAAATAAGGCAGTATTTTAGATGATCTATAAAACTTTTTCGAAATGATCTTCCCGTGATCAATTGGAGCACATAAATTGATTTAACAAGAATGTCGATTATTCTCGACGCGTGAATGTACGAAGAGGGAAGCGACTCGTGGGATACCGAGTGTATCATTTTCTTCCTATCTCCAGTTACGGATGTTTGGACATTCCATAGCTTCGCTCGAGCGTTACAATGAGTCGTGCAAACTTTTCGATCCCGAGCCTGCCTCTCTCTCTCTCTCTCTCTCTCTCTCTCTCTCTCTCTCTCTCTCTCTCTCTCTTTTTCTTTTTGTCCGCCTGTTATTTTCTCACTATACGCCCAATTCACGTTCTCTTTCGTTCGCTTTTATTTATCGGCACGATGGACTTCATGAATCTATAAATTATTCAATGAACTCGATTCAATATGCGAAACGATATAGACGAATGTCGAACGATTTTTTACGGACGTTTTATTGCGTACATGTAGTCACATATTTATATATATATCAATGTATATTTGGCTGACAGGTGCTCCATTTGTTCCTAATTCTCGCAGAACATGTCGGGACAGAACGAGATGAGAGAAAGATCGGTGGAAAATTATGCAAGATTAATAACTAAATAATGGGGAGAGATGAGAGACAGAGAGGCAGAAAAAGAAAAGATACATAGAAACATAGATGTTTGGAGTGAGAGCCATTTGAGAGAGACTAGATCGACGTTTCAGTGGGATAACGTAAACGTTCTTCGTGTCACACGCCAACTCCTTTAGCCAGGATATTTGTCTTTGCGCAAGCCATTTCTCTCACGATTCAGTGTCTGCGAAGCTGCTCACCGTCAGAAAGAGGAAACCGATCTCCTTTCACACACACACATATATATATATATATATATATATATATATATATATAGCCATATATCTCCTGGTTTGTATGTATTACATATCCTTTCTTTTTCGTTTGTGAGCTCGCGATGCAAGTAAATCTCATTTCTACATATATGTATTTTTCAGCTTTGTATATATAGTATTTATATATCTAGTATATGTATGTGTCTTCGGTTCTTTCCGCGACTCTCTTTCGGCAGATACAACTTAATTTCATTTCAGGTTTATTCTCTCGCTTCTTGGAATCGAGAATAATGGAGATTCGAAATAGAATTGTGGAAGGGAAAATTTCTCTGTCTCACTTTGTCTCTCATTTGGGCTTGAAAAATCGATATCTCGTTTTACAGTATGCCAATATATGTACGAGCTCAGATTCGTGATGCTCAAAAGAGAATATATGGAGATCCAACGAGATTGAGTGTCATATATAAATGTGAGAAAGAATGAGAGAGAGAGAGAGAAAGAGAGAGAAGTAAATGGAAATTGGTGGGAAAAGATCTTCTCGAGTATAAAATACGTATGTGAGAGCTTCGTGAATTCGTGTAGCTTTTCCAGATTTTCTCATTCCATTCTTTCGAATTGTCTCGCTCGTTCGTTCATTCGTTTTTTTTTTCTTCACTTTCGTGTTTTCATCCACGCGGTGCTGCTGTTTTTTTTTTCTGCCCTGTAAATGGAGTGGAAGCAGATGGGCCATTTTCCGCCGAAATATGTTTTCCGACCTTTCTCTTCATTCGTCCAACTTTTCATGTACATTCTTACACGTGTCTCTGTGTGTGCGTGTACGTGCAAGGATATTAGAGTGCAGCTTTCTTGGAAAAAAGTTTGGTAAGATGTTATTGCGCGCCCATAATATGATACAAAAAAGAAAGTATATATACGCAGCAGGATAAACCAATAAGACGATATCGCATTTATTTCGATTGATTTCCCAAAAATAAATACACATCTGTGAAGCAGAAAGAAAAATCATGGAATATAAGTCAAGCAACTTTTAACTGATTTATATATAAACAGCATAAAAAATATATAAAGCATTAAAAGTGTTACAGAACTTTGGAATATTGCATAAATAATTTTATAATTATCACGCGGGTGAAGGAAAAAGGTGTATTAATCAGAGTACGAAATCAAAATTTATAATTGCTTTTACCGCGATAGCGCGTCACTCAATTAATTGTTTTCGTTTCTTTTTTTCACATTTTTCACGGGTATTTGCCACTCGCACGCGCTCTTCACGAGATCCTTTATCATTATGTGGCAGAAATACGTTTTTTTTTCTCACGAAGGCACACATATCGGGATATCGATTTGTCGAAAGCACGGGGTTTTCGCAGTTCTCTCTCTCTCTCTCTCTCTCTCTCTCTCTCTCTCTCGCTCTTTCTCTTTTCGCCTTTGTCGACAGGCGCCGCTGTCGCGGCCGAGCGTAGATGGTGTGTGTACGAGAAGAACCCGGTCGACCAGCACTCTGGCCCGACGTTTCGACGCCAACAAACTCGACGGAGCCTCTCTGTCCTCCACTCTGGCGTCGACTATCCTTCTTTCCAACATATATATACATTCGACAGAACGATAGAGCCTTTAATGTCGAGGGTGTTGCAAAAATCGTAAAGAAGATCTACGGTATAAGAAGATCGTGAAATTTGGAACAGGAAAAGGCTGAGCTCTCGGACCCTGGACTTCTGATCTAATTTCTATGTGTAACAGACTTTTTTTTATATTTATCTCAAACACTAAATTAAATTTAAATTTGCTAAATACATTTTTCTTTCCTTTATTTATAAATGTATCATTCCTGATTTTCGCACACCCTGTATACGCGTTAACGTTATATATATATATATATATGTATATATATACACACACACACAGACACCTTTGACAAGCTTTACGAGAGAACAGAACCTTCACACGCGTCGAGCAGAACGCACGAACCTCCCTTTCGGCGCCGTGTTAGTTCACCGCCGAGTATTTCGCGTATATATATATATATTTGCGTGGAAATAACTACGATGAGTGCGGATATGGCGGATCGGTAAACCGCAAATTACAATGGGGAAAAGTGCGAATGTTAAGGGTATATACTCAAGTGAATGAGAACCATTCTATACATTATTCGTCTCTCCAAATTTTCAACATATGCGAAACGCACATACGTGCAAATTAAATTTCTAATTAGTCCAAACTAAATAGCTTCTCGTTTCCTAATTGAGATCTACAAAATTTGCCAAAAAATTCTATTCGTTTACTGAATAATAATAATAATAATAATAATAATCAATGTTAACGCGGTTATCACTATAAATGCTCGACAAAGTTTGAGTAAAAAGGATATAAAACTACAAACAGCCGGGTATCCATTTACCGCGCACAGTCGGTAGCTACTCCTTCCACGACAAAGCTTCGTGACGAATATAAATCGCGATTAAATTATAAAGAAACAAAAACGAAACGAAAAAACGAACGAAACAAAGTGTTATGTAGACGTAAATATTAAAAGCTATGCTCGAGAATTCTTGCAACGATTATTACAGCTTTACAGGTAACATTGCTTTGTTTCAATTGTACCGCCGATCTCCTATCAAATAAAAAAAAAAATAAAAATAATAAGAGAATAAAACATGACGAATTCGAACAGAACAGCCTGCGGGGTTATTGATTAGTCACCACGTGACACGAATAATCGCTAAGTTAAAACCCTACTCTGAGTTTTACGATTTTCTCACGTGACTCTATTGAAGCTCGTAAATATGGTTGTATTTTTGTTCAAGACGATAGGTACTTAAACTTCGAGTGATGTATAAATTCGACCGTTTTTCTTTTTGCATTCTTAATGGTCTAGTCAATATCTTTTTTACGTTAACGTTAGTCGAAAAAGTTTCTATTTAATTACTTAATGAGTGCACAATATGAATATATTTGAGGAAACGCCAAATTTCGTAATTTCGTCCAGCTGTTAAATTCACCCTTTCATTACACGCGCATGCGGCGATTAAAATCCCTCCAAGGACTTGGTTTTTCGTCGAGTTTTACAGAGAGTGTGTTCGTCTCTTTGAGGCTTAAAAATCGCCTCGAGGATGAGGGGAAAAATGGTAGAAATCGCGATCAGCCAGAACCACCAAATTTCCTGGGGGCTCTCATTGTGTTCTTTGGCGAGGGTGTGAGTTTGATAAAAAAAAAAAGGGGGGGTAAAAGAGGGTGTGGCACTACGATGGATCTTCATGGGATCCTCTTTCACTCCGGAAATTCTGTCTCACCGAAATCCGACGATAGTCGCCAGAAAATGCGAGAAGGAAAGCTCCAAAGAGCAAAAAGACAGAAGCATAAAGCAATCATGCTGGGAGGGCCTCGTAAGGTAAACTTTGGATCTTTTCTCTCTCTTTCTCTAGTCACTGTTAACTCTTTGCGAAAGAGAAGCTAGACAAGAACGACGAAAGAGAATATTTTCAACGTGCATTCCAGAGATCACGACATTTTAGTAGTGACACGACAAAGAAACAACGTGCAATTATATTTTGTACTCGGTGAAAGAAAACTGAAAATAATGAAGGCTGAAGACGTGATATTTGGTTCTCAGCATGTGTGATGTTCGGGAGAGCCTGAAAAATAAGAAAAAGTGGATGGAAAGAAGGCAAGAAGAAAGGAGAAAACATAGAGAAACCAAACGAAAGTGTCATCCAGTGCACGAAAAGGCAAAGAGTACGATTTTTAACGAAGAGAACGTGGTTGCATAAGGATAAGTTCACGCGTTTGCACTACTCGAAAGAGGATAGTGTGGCGGAAGGACGAAGTAAAACGTGTTACTCCTGCTGGAAGAATATAATAAAGTCGCGCAAACTCTCCCATTTTCGTAAGGGAAGGAGAAAGAAAAGAGAGAGAGAGAGAGAGAGAGAGAGAGAGAGAGAGAGAGAGAGAGAGAGAGAGAGAGAGAGAGAGAGAGAGAGAGAGAGAGATAGAGAGAGAGAGAGAGAGAGAGGAAGAGAGAACGAGAAAAAACAGACACAGAAAACTGCCTATCGTCAATAATCATATTTATATATATCTTCAAATAAATCAGGAAGAAGGGTAGAAAAGTCTTGCAAGCTCCCGAAACTAAGAAAGAGACAAATGTCGAGAGAGAAAAAAATCAACATAAACCGAAGCATCTTCCCTCTTTCTCTCTCGCTTTTCTTGTTTCCTCTCCTTCTCGCGTGACAAAGATCTTAAGGAGGGAGCACACGAACGTAACCCAAGACCCTGGTGAGGGAGAGGCTGAGAGGCGAGGGGTGAGTGAGAATAGAGGGCCGAGACGATCCCGCGAGGAGTCGCAAGATCGCGTGATCCAGAGGGGCTGTTCCCTCGATCGTTCAGAATTGAGCGCACAGCTCTTCTTATATAGATATGTATAATCGTGCATGTGGCTATGTGTTTGTGTGTGTGAAGGAGGGTCGAACTTATCGACTATGTAAGTTTATACCGTGGACTTGAATAAATCGCTTGGTGAGTCCAGAGCATAAATATCCTCCGATCGAGAAATTAAATTGATCATCATTGTTTATGATTATTTGATCATTCGAAACTCGAAACTTAAGAGTATGCTTATGAAAAAACACCCTATCATTGCATTTCAAAGACGCAAACTTGAAAACCATAAAACTGCGATATGAAAGAAACGAAAAAAAAAAAAAAAAAATAGGACAGTAATGAAATTCACATTGTTAGAAAATGATGAATGAATTTCTGGGGTTAAACTTTCGAAAATCACCAAAACCATGAAGAACAAAAGATTCTCCAATTTTTTATGATCCAAGTTTGCCAAATTATTTCCTCTCGATATTCAAAAAATAATATTCAATTTTGTTGTACTGAGTAACGATGGGAACTTGAAAATCATAAAAATGTAATGTTCTTGTTCGAGCCATTAGTATCGAATCGCGATTAAGGCTGTATCATTTATTATCGTCCTATAATATCAGAGTTACGAAGCTTGTTTATTGGCTCGCATAAAAGTAGGCAGAGAGTATCGTGTATCGTGATGATCTTTTGTGTCCGAGGATTATGGCTGCCCTATGAGAAAAGGATGAAGAAATAAAAATTGTATAGAGCGTATATACGATCTTTCTCTAAAATTTCTGTACACACATATACAAACATACGATATTCTCGGGGTATAAAACTCTCGTTAGAGAATGTACGACCGGCAAGTTTCGTGGTCAGGCTGAGCACGCTGTTTAACGCATACAACACACACGGTCGCCTCGCTTGGCCGCAGCAGCACACTGGGCAGCCTCCGCAATACACATCGGTGAAAAGAAGAGAAAAAAAAAAAAAAAAAAAATACGTAGCGGCACTGGCAAAAGAGAACGAGTGAGAAAAGCCGTATGTGTGTTGGTTTCACGAGACCCCGATGTATCCTGCATTAGCCGTACAACACCTTGTTTAAAGAAAAGCTTGGTGCGCGTGTATATAGGGCGTTCCAAAAGTCGACGACCCTCCGGGCTAAAAGCACGAAAGATTAATCATTAAAATTGAATTGTATTCAAATGATATGCTTGAACGATCTAAAGAAAAATCTCCACAGCACAAATTTATAAGATGGAAAAATTAATAGTGTTGAACCTTGTAAAAATTATTCCTTCTTGTTTATTAAACGAAACAAGTTAATTCAAATCCTTTTTTACGCCAATCGTATATATGTATATATATGAATAGCCTACGTATGAAGCATGAAAATACGTGACTGTATAATATATACAAGAGGAATTCAGATAGATCGAGCGACCCCGAGCTCGTGTCACACCGTGTGTGACTTTGTTGCTGCTGATAGAGATCCTGTCGCAAGTACTGTTCGGGAAGTGGAATTCGATTCCGATGGTGTAGTGCTCGCACCTCTGAGCACGTGTAATACAAACTTAAGAATGTACGTGAAATGTGAGTTTTGTATGCATGTATATATAGATCCTGTTGTATATAAATATAAAGGGTGTCCTATTTCTTTTGGCCGAAATTACTTGGATATACTCCAGTCAAGAAAATACTGTATAAATGCTGAAATTTTTCAAATAAATTATACGTAATAAAGAAAAATTTTAAATTATACTAAGTTGCACTCACAGTCACGACTCTGGACAGCAATTTGTTTTTTTTTTTTTTTTTTTATTCGTAAAAATGAGACTCACCTGAAACAGAAAAGAAAGACGAAACATTAGGAATGAAGGATGTTTAAATTTTATTGTAAATTGGACGGAACTCGGAGGAGCTTTTATTATTTCTTTTGCTCTCTCTCTCTCTCTCTCTCTCTCTCTCTCTCTCTCTCTCTCTCTCTCTCTCTCTCTCTCTCTCTCTCTCTCTCTTTCTTCTTTATCTTATACACGCTTTCTATGAGTCTGCTCAAAGGGGGACGCAGCATCCAGGAGGCGGTAGAGTTTTGGATGACTCCGACCACACCCACACAATGTACATATGTATAAAATAAGCGTGCGCCATCCACGAGGATTCGCCCGGGCGTGCCGACCTTTTCAGCCCTCTTTTCTAGTCTTTTTTTCTTCTTCCCTACCTTGCACACTTATATTTCCCCTTGCATAATCTGTCTTTCTTTCCACTCTCTCACATTCTTTTTTTGGCTTAACCGCTTTTTTGCAGGATCTCACATGGAAATATGCAATTTTAGTACGCCCCCGCGATTAATTATTTTAAAAATTTTTCACCCATACGTATACGCGTACTCGAAGTAGTGGTCAGAAAATATCTTTGTCAGTGGAGGAGAAAAAAAAAAAAAAAACAACACATTACGAAATTTGCTCGAATGAAATTTTGCTAAAATTACAAGTGTTATGAATTTTCTCGTCTCGTGCAGTAAAAAGGCTTTGACGTTGCTCGCTCGCTATGCAAGTGTGACGCAACGATAGGACAGAGACACGATTACGTGACTTACCACGTCAAAATGAATGGCGAGCAAAAGAACACCGCGCATTGTGTCATTAAGGTAGGAGAGAAAGAGAGGCAGCAATAAATGCTGGGTCACCACGAAATATAATGCGCGCTGTAATTCATAAATTTTGTGGAGAAACGAAATCCTACATTTTTGGATGCGGCTATAAAATGTCATGAATGAAATTTTTATTAAAAAATGCCTGTATCGGCGGAAAGCCGACAAAATATTTTTCAAATACAATCGAAATTTCATGCGAATAATTTTTTTTATAAGATGAATTCTTGCGCACTAAAATAATTGATCAGTTTTTTCACGTCATCTCGAGCTTCTTGAGCATATTTACAGAGAGCAGCATCTCCATTATAATAAAAGAGTAAGTACGCGTTCCCGTAAACTCGTGCAAACAATTTTTCAGGGCTTAGTAGTCGATTAAGGTGACTGCGAAACGGGAAAATCTGCATAATACCAGGTACGGTGAGTTATTTCCGCAATTATGCACATGTTACGGTAGGAGGCAAAACGCGACGTCGAGATTGGTGGAGTGACGGCGTTCATATATAGAGTGAAGCTGCGGTGAGAGGAGAGGGGGAAAGGGGGAAGGGTTGACCGTGAGGAACGCCTCAGGGATGCATTGACACAGAGATGTATGCAAAATGATTGGTGCGATCGTTGGAGCTTGCTGAATTTTTCGAATTCCCAAATAAATCCCTCAACGATTTTCATTAAGTTAACATGAAACGAGAGTATTCGATCATTTGCAATCACATAGAATGATGAAAAGAGGCGGGTAGGAAAAAGAGTAACAGAGAGAGAGAGAGAGAGAGAGGGAGAGAGAGCAAATGAACAGAGCAAAACAGGAATATAAAAGAGAAGAGACGAAGAGAGAGAGAGAGAGAGAGAGCAAACGAAAAGAGAGAGGCGGAATGAACCAACAGACAACGCAGAATTTCTGCCATGACCACGTTAAGCTTCGCGATGGTTTTTGCCTACCGAATTTTCTCCTCCTCTTGCCCCATACGCAAAAGCCTCTTCTTCCAGCACCGAAATTCTTCCTTCCGGAATGTGTTATGCACATACATTTGCCTTCTGCACTCATTTTCACTACCACCGTTTCCATATTACTTCTCCCGCGAAGCGCCCTTTTCCGGAATCCGTTTTAATCCGCGTATTAACGCTCAACAACTCTTGGGTATGAGGTTGAGAGAATGGGCAACGAAATGGAAATGGGAGCTTGGGGGAAATACATGAATTTATATATCCACGCGAGATTACATTGTATGCTCACGGCTATATATAAATATATACACTAACACGCGTACACATAGCTGAGTAGTCGAGCTTGAAAATCACGAAACGGAACTACGTCATGTTCATAATTGGTGGCTCGCGTTTATATACGTGTGCATAAATTTATTTAATCATATATAAATGAAAATGAAACATATAGTTGAATGGGATCCGCATTTATAGAGCGTTCAACATAATTATAGTTTAAAGGATTAATGTTTTTATTCGTTTGTTTTTTTTCTTTTTTTTTCATTCGCTTAAATGAGAATGAAAAACGCTTTTGAACATTTGTCGAATAAACAAAATGCAATGTTACATAAACCGTCGACCGCCGCGGCAGGTTGCTTAAAATTGTCGGTCTGTTTTCAGTGATATCGAATCGATGTCAAGAGGAATATGAAATTATTAAAGAATCTCGAAATATGCACTTCTTGATTGGACATGTGAAAAGAGTTTTATACATATATATATACACGTGGAATTTATATTCAGATACAAAATTGAAGATACGACGACGAATATATTGAGCCGAGTCATCCGCGTCCGCGTTATTCCCAACGGTGGGGCGAGAGGGCGAGAGGAAGGTTCGCGGACTTTACGAGAGCCTAGAGCTAGGCTTTAACCCGACGACGTGTCACGAGGTCAAGAGTTGCCGGGTCACTGACCCTTTCCGCCCTCTGATGGCTCATCTCGTCTCATCTCATCTCTCTATGTCATTCTCCATCTCTTCTACTCTTATACAAGATTTTGCACTACTGTCTCATCTTATTGCTGATCTCACAGAGCCCGGATCCCTCGAAAGAATACATTTAATCACGTCACAGCGTGACAAGAATGATGGTCGAACGAGTGCAGAAGAATAATAACGAGACCGCCCGTGCAGAAATTTGTCAGGGTGTCCCAGCTTCCAGTCAAATCTCGATTGAGATTTAATAGGGAGTTCCTAAAAAAAGGAATTTTCACTCGATTTCAGATGATTTCCCAATCGTATCCTGATTAGTTTTCAGTAACAAAACTTTGGTGTATAATTTTTAATTTTCCAATTCCGGCATGGTACGCAGTTATTAACTTTTCCATGAAGCATAAATGATACGTAATTGCATATATGATTAAAAGAAGAAAAAAAATCATTGGATATTAGCTGGACCCCAAGAATAGTGCATGGGTTATCCTGATACATAATTCATTCAGAATCGTTTTTGCTAAAAAGGGAATCCCCGCTCGATTCCTGGTGATTTCTGAATCGTTTCCTGATTAGTTTCGAGTAACAAAGCTTTGGTATTTAATTTGTAATGTTCGGATTTCAGCATGGTAAAGTCATAACTTTTCCGTGACGGATAAATGGTAAGTAGTTTTATTATTATAAAAAAAAATGCCTCCCTGGATACTAGCTGGACTCCAGAATGTTACACGACTTGGCCTGATAGATACTTTGTTCAGAATCGTGTTTCCTAAAAAGGGAATCCCCGCTCGATTCCATGTAGTTTCCGAATCGTATCCTCATTAGTATTTAGTAGGTAAACTTTGATGCACACTTTGTCATGTTAGGATTTCGGTAAGGTTTATAACTTTTCCGTAACGCATAAATGGTAAGTCGTTTTATAATTACTTAAAAAAAAAAAATCGTACTGGATATTATCTGGACCCCAGAACGTCACACGGGTTATCCTGACAGATAATTTGTTCAGAATCGTGTTTGCTAAAAAGGGAATCTCCGCTCGATTCCAGATGGTTTCCGAATCGTATCCTGATTAGTGTTGAGTAACTAAACTTTAGTTTACAATTTGTCGTGTTCAGATTTGGGCAAGGTAAAGTTATAACTTTTCCGATAAGCATGAATGGTGAGCAGTTTTATAATTTTGAAAAAAGGCCTTCCTGGATACGAGCTGGATCCCAAAGTGTTATTCCTTATAGATAATTATTTCAAAATTACGTTTGTTGACTGAATTTATCGTGAATGCAAACAGAATTTCGATTGGATCTGGAAGATGTCAAATATTTGCTATTCTCTTATATCAGTCTTTCATATTTTTTTTCACGATCTGGTAATGCCCGTTCAATTCTTTTAAAAATGTACGTGGTAGTTATTTACATGCTTAGTCATAGCTTAATAAAAAATGTTAAGCAAAACATAAAATACTCTCAATACGCGCGCTTGAAAAGATCGTCTTCCTTATTTAAAATAAATTCCAATCATCGTAAATCCAAGTGGACACAATAAGCATAAGCCATTTTGAAATCAAATTTTACAATTGAAAGTTTGGTCTAGCGACAATGCTCTTAGCTAACGATTTCGGTATTATTATGAGATCGACCCCTGAATGCCGGTTTTTTTTTTATCATCTGATATATTTATGCATTTTTCACTTAAATATTCTTTTTGCAGATGTTTTATTGGCACAATTTGAATTAAATACGAAGAAGCATAATCTTTATCACATTTTACGATCTTTCCTAATTCTCTTTTCTTTTATTTCCAAGTGTTTGAGTCTTTACAATTTGAGTTAGTATAAATAGCGTTCAACCCGCTCATAGTTTTCTTCCTATTCAATAGAATTTAAAAAATAAAAAAAAAAAATAAATCGCGTATAATTGTGAATGCCCTGAGCCCTATTCGTACTGAATTGTAAAAATTGAAACATGTTTGAAAAAAAAGAAACATGAAAGTATTGGTTACCGAAAAAAAGAAAAAAATGTGAGAAAAGTGATGAAAAAAAAAATCGGCATCTGGAATTCAATCTCATTACACCGACATGGTCATCTCAAGGATTTACCACTAGACCAAACGTTCAACTATACTACTTCATCTATGCTAACAACTATACTAACGTTCAATTATACTAAACAAACTTTCAACTGTATAACACGTCATTTCAAAAGATCATATTATCGCACTTGTTTGCATTTATAATGTTTGAAATTCGTATTTCGAATAATAAAGAGCATATTTTTTAGCATATTGAGCGTACCAAATTGAACTTCGTTGACTGAAGAATGAAAAATTTAATAAAAATTAATTACAATTATTACAAAGGCAAAAAATTATTATGAAAAATTTAATAAAAATTAATTCTAATTATTACAAAGGCAAAAAATTATTCACACATTTGAAAAATCTTGTAAACAAATTCGGTAATGAGAAAATCATTTCAATGCGTTTTTCGCACTTCGTCATAAAAAAAAACTTGTATTGCGAAAAATAAAATAGTTTCAACTATGATTTCAAAAACTAGAAGATTCAAGATTCACCATTTTTTTTAAATCTATTCGACGACCATTCATCTCCGAAATCTTGTCGTCACTCAAAAAACCCCTAAGATTTGCCCAAATATCAGCGATCCTCCGTGCACCAATGTACAATTTTTGACAAATAAAAATGGACAAATTACTGTAAAATTGCTCCAATAAATCAGAATGATCTCAACATATCGAACACGATCCCTTTTACTATCTTATATTCGGGTCCTCCAAGGATTCGGATTATATCATTTACTATCCGAGAAGTATCTGGCAGGATTCTAACTAGACCCAAAATAGAATCCAGTCGGGAATCTCGACTGCACTCCACCTGGGCATCTCGATTGGAATCCGAATTACGAACGTGACGTTTCGAAGTTGGGACCCGATGCGAACTCTAGTTCGATCCCTGATATAGAAACATGGGACGATTGTGCGAATCCAGCTGGATCCCCAACAAAATTTCTGCACGAGGACGTATGTAGGAATAAAAAAAAAAAGAAAAATCCCGAAAACCGTCATATTCGAGTGTATAAGAGTGCGGCAGGGCTCGCGCAGGCTATTTTTTTTTTAAATACTTGGCGTCAAGTCACCACCGCGTCTCTTGATACAAGTTTTTCGATTTAAATCTGCGATTCGCGAGCGAAACAGAACGGTGAAATTAGAAAATATGGTAATTTTAAAGTCATCGTTACAATTTCTATAATTACACTAGTGTCCTTATAGCTATGCATAATTCCAGGAAGAAAAAATAGCCGAAAATATGAGATGCAATCATATTATCATTCTCAGCAGGCTTCTATACACATATGCACGCATTTATTACGAAAATAGAGAAATATACGTTGAAATAATTCTGGAGAAATTTAGTAGATTGGCCGCACGAAATGTATACATGTATTGACCAATATTGGGTTATTCATAGCAGAGAGTGTACCGTGTCTCAAAGTTTGGCATGTTTGATATAATTGAATTGATCGGATAGACGTTTCGGCAGGCGTCATACGATACGTGGTTCGATTCCAGTCGGGTCATATGTATACCTTGGCACACGTAAGGAGTGTGTCCTGTGCGTTCTGTTTTAATATGTGTATGTATATATATATTCGATAGAGGAGAGGAGCAGGAGAGCGAGACGGAGGGGAGGGGGGGGGGGGAGGGAGGAAAGAGAGAATGGGTGATGGCGTTTGCGCTGTTGCGGTACTACCGTCCTGGCAATAGCATCATCAACGAGAGACACTCTCGTTCACGATGAAATATGGAGGCACGAGAGAGAGAGAGAGAGGGAAGCGACGAGGTCTATGTCAGCCATATCTCACGAGTTTACGAGATACCATACTCACATCTTGTGCTGTGCAGGGGCCAATACGTTGCTGTACACAGAAGCCACACAAATACCAATGCATACACGCAGAGAAGGAGGCATAGCAGCGTCGTAATATCGTATACAACATCATAGGTCAATATATGTGTTCGTATAATGTGAATATATATGTGCCGACATTCTAGATTATATTTACCGTGTGTCCCAAAAATTGGGTTGCAATTTAATAGAGTTTTAAAAGGCAGATCTCAAAAATTTTCTACAGAAATCTCATCGTTAGCCGTTTCTCTTTAAGAGTCACCGCTGATGAGATTCAATGAATTGATGATAACCAATTTGATACGGCTCGTGGCAGAACAGGAGCAGAGTTAGAGAATTCCTCCGGATTGGTTATCATTAATATTTCATATGATTCATCAATGATGAATCAGGAAAAATATTAGATCAAGAATTATCTTCTGGAAATTTTGTGATTTAACTGTTCTCTATATGGTGTGCATTAAAAGTCGATTGGTTTCAGGGATGAATAGCCAGAATAATCTTCTTATAATTGCGGAAAGTGATGACTTCTATTCTGGTGATAGTATTGATACATGGAAAAAAGGAGATTGCTTGGGCTGGCTGGACTTGTCCCACTTTTTTGATAGAATTGTATACATTCGAGAGGTCCGTCTACGAGAGTCATTAACACGCGTGATGTCGACCTACGCACGAGTGGAAATGACCAACGAAGGGCCGGAAGTTAGCCACTATCCCCGGAAATACGTGTGTACAGACACGAAGGTACTACGTGAATGTAGGAAGGACGAGATGTGATCCGGAAATTTCAGCCATGAACATTGGAACGGAGCATCCTTCGCACACGAGGACTCATCCCTGTCGCGTGCGACTCCCTCTCTCTCTCTCTCTCTCTCTCTCTCTCTCTCTCTCTCTCTCCCCCTCTCTCAGTCACCTCTCGCACCCAGAATGTCAACACACGTTCAAGACGAATCGTGCATGTTGACAGTCGTGACTATATTTTTTGTTTTCTTACCCACGAGACAAACTTAACGAGAGACTCACTCGTTGGAGGTGGTATCCTCGTTCAGACTCGAGAATCGATATTTCCGTTCTAAAAGAACATCTCAAAGACATCAGGGAAAATATGGTGACGATAAAAAGCACACGCGAGTTTGCGGTAGCGAGAGAGAGAGAGGGAGGGAGGGGGGAGGAGAGACCGTAGAGGGTCAAGTTTCACGAAAACTTGTGCCAAAATTTTTACGAGAAAAGTATCAATTTTCGACGATTCATGAGGTACATTAACAATAAAAACAATAGCTTGGTTAAATTTATGCAAATAAATTCGAATGAACAGATAATTACATGAAAAAAATAATCGGTCGAGCTAAGGTCAATTAATTGTTTATGAATTTACATAACTGGTGATCGATCAAAGAAATCGAAACAGGAAATCGTGACACTCGTTTATTAGTTACGTGAACAAGCACATAATCGCGATTATCGGTAAAATCCTGTGAAAAATTCTTGACTTGTCGTAACACGCTATTAGCCACGGTATTAGCGGTGGTATTTGCTCGAGAGTATGACAGTGAGTCATAGAACTCGTCTCGGGAGAGTGAGAAAATCACTCGGTCTCTTCCATATCTCTGGTTCAGCCGTGCTCGCTCTTTTCTTTTTTTTTTTCTCGAGACGGTACGGCGAATGTAAAAAAAAAAAACGCAATGGCAAATATGCGAACTATGTGACGCCAATGACATACAGCCTATTTTACAGCTGTCTGACTGACATCATCATCGTTTCTTCATCATCCTTTTCATCCATCGTGTTTCATCCATTTCATTTACTTTTCATCATTTTTTTCTTCTTCAAATTCTCTTATTTTTGATTTATATGATCAAAACTTTGTTTTTTTAATATACATTTTTTTATCGTGTGCACCACCACTTTGAGCCGCGTTCACAACGAGATTTACGATATGTATACGGAGTCCAATATACGGGAGAGCTTCTCACAACGTTTGTGTGTGTGTGTGTGTGAATAAATTCGCAGTGTCGAGTTCACGACACGACAAGACCCTCAAAATATAAGTTGCTGGAGGCAAAGCCGTGTAAATATGTGTCTAATGCCGGGGTACAAGTTATAAAAGCAACTCGCACACATCAACACAAATGTATCAGTGTATACGTAAGCTTTTATATATTCACGTACATACGTGGATTCGCGCATATACGTTTCGAGGTTTTATGTATATACGTACAAATATTTCGCATTATATTGGTAAAATGCTTAGGTACAACTTTTTTAACGGGGCTTTTCGTCGAACGTTATTCCCACGCGTGCAAAGATGGAATAAAAGAGCCGCGGCGGCGTTGCATGGTTCACCAAGGGGGATCTCCAAGCACAACTCATCTTACTCTCTCTCTCTCTCTCTCTTTCTCCTTCTTTTTTCTCTCTTTTCTCTCCGTTGTTGCTCTCACATTATCCGAGCTATGTGCACGTATCGGTGCGGCCCGATGTATCTTCTTTCATCTCATTCTTTCTCTCACTAACACACATATATAAATAATATGGTGTATAAAGCGTCGCCTGAGTTAGATATCGTATAGAGGAAAATTCAATTCGAAGTAATCATGTGTTCAATACCGCAAAGTTCGCGGATAATATAATAAAGCCGAGCACGGCTTCAATCATGCATCCTCTCTTCTAAATATAATAAAGTGTATACACGTCTATTTTATATCAATATTTGAATCAAATGAGCTTCACGAGCTAATAAAAATATGACGAAAATATCTCTTTGTATACAAATGCATGAGTTTTAATCATTTTTTTAAAAATGGTTTTTTCCTCTTTGATTATTATTTTCTAAATTATCTCCATTCGATTTCGCTGGATAGGAATGAGCTCATGAATCATCTAGCAGACTATACCACAAACTCAGTACAATTTTCGCCAAAGTTTGTACACGTGAGGCCGCACGAACGCACGGGAACGGGAAAGGGAAAATCATCGGAGACCCCGAGAGTGCATGAGTTTAGTAGCTAATTATCGAATGGCTATGACGATAATGAAAATCCGATTGGATAGTCATCGATTCAGAGGCGTGTGGAAAGGAAGGAGGGCGGGGGAGAGAAGAGCGAGAGACGTGAAAAGAGGAGGACCACTCATCGTTATGGTTTCCGTTTGTGTGTGCGGAATTCATGTTTGAAACGCGATAATTGGAAAGTTGTAATTAACTCGTTTACGTCAGAGGGAGAATTGAACGCGAGAGACGCCCGACAAGAAATTTTACCCATTGGTCCTGATCAGGTATTCCCGACTTCAGTATCAGGTCCTGATCAGGAAACCTGACAAGGACCTAGTGAGTCTTGTAACGATCTCGCGGGTGAGGACCTGATCAGGAAGACCGAACAGGTCCGGACAGGGTTCCTTTGAAAATCCCGATGAGGTAACGAGGACATTATATGGTTAAATGTTGTCGTACTTGATAAGGTCCTGACAGGGATTTTTTTTGAAATCCCTATGAGGTAACGGGGTTATCGTGTGGTTAAGTATTGTCATCTTTCTCAAGGTCCTAGTTGATTGATAAACGTATTGACAAATTTGGTTTTTTTTTTTTTTTTATACAATCAACCTATTTTTAACATTTTATACGATCACATAAAGAAAATATGATAAATATGTTGTATGTATTTTAAACAAAATACGTGCACTTCTAGGAGTAATTATTAATAAAAATAATAATAATGTGTAAGAAATAAGTACTGTTTACATACGATGTATAATTATCAATTCTTTTTGCCGATTTTTCATGAGACCAATCCATACTTTCACCTCCGAGAATTATCAAAACTGCGCAGGTTGGGTTTTTTTATTTCTGTTTATTCATTATTAAAATTTCACATTGGCATAACAGCTAGATTATATTTTTCACCTGCGTTCTTTGAAGTATATAATAATCTTCTTACAAAGAATTAACAAGGGATGTAAGAAAAAACATCCTTTCGTAACGTTAAAGCTTTTCTGAATAGAAAATTATAAACAATATTTTATATTATCAATGTATATACGAATAAGCAACACTGGATATCGCTAATTATAACTTGGGGTAAAATAGCCAATTCACACGTGGCGAATGAGTTACACTAGTTCACTTCCATTACGCTAGTGAGTTTGAGGAATCAACCTCATATGTCTTGAAAATTAAAAAAGTTTGATTCGATTTTTTAATGAAATAAAAAATTTGATTCAAAATGAAAAAATAAAAAAACCAAAAAATCTTCTGTTTTAATCCTCTCTTTTTTTTTAAGAAAAGAATCTTTTTTTCTTACAAAATTCCTTCCGGGATCCTTTTAGTGATAAAAAAAATGATATCGCGTAACTGAGAATTAAAAATATTTTGAAACTGATTTTTTTTCTCAATCTCTTTTTTAAAATTTGAAAAAAAGTTTCTTAGATTCTTAGGTATTACTGAAGTTTCTTGTATCAACTAAAAAACAAAAAACTTACATTTTAATTGATATTTATAAGCCTTCTTGGTAAAGTAAATGAAAAGTTATATTATGTGCGTCACAAATAAATGTTTATGTAATTTGTAGTAATACTTCCGAACTGGTTTTGTATTTAAAAAAAAAACGACAACAAAATGCTGAAAAAAAAGGAAACTTACATTTTGATCGATATTTGGTTCTTTTGGAATTAAATGAAACGTGATATTTCTTCATTTCAAACTGACAATCTTTTGCGATTTTTCGGCGTGACCTCTTTTGTGTTACTTAAATTTTTTGTGCATTATTCTTTCGAAGGTTTCCTTGACCGTCCCAATCCTTAACGTTGTTGAAAATTATTCGAACAGATTCTCTGAATGTTGGCTCGGTTAAATCCGTACCATCTTGCTCTTTGAAAACTGTTGATGTTGCATCTATAATAAAAACAAAATGCCTAATTATTACAATAATTCATAAATAACAACTCAATGACAATGTACATAAATATGAACTTCATCACGTTTACCTTTGAGACACATGTATAGTTTGGATTTGCTAAAGACATGTTTACCAGTGACTGCTTTAGATGTTGTGAAAGATAGAGCTAAATCGCGCGTCATGTATTTTCGAATTATTTGACCCAGATTTCTCCTCAGGCCACTTTTCTTATTAAGTGATAGTAGTATTTGACGTATCTATAAAATATTGAACTGTTATGGTTTTGCAAACATTTTGAAAAAAAAATTTAAAAATAACATAAGCTTAGATAGAACAAAGAAAAAGCAATCGGAAAGAGTTTCCAATATTTACCATTTTTTTACGAAAAATTTCACTCGTTGTTATCTCTTCATCAAGTTTTTTGAATTCGTCATAGTTTTGACACGGCAGTGAAAAATTGAGAGTTTCTTCAGTCAAGTTTACATTTGTGTCGACAACATCATCCATCGGTTTGCATTTTTTCATAGATTCTTGAATGGAATTTAAAGCCGCTGTGATGTCAATTAACTGTCCTTGGAGTTCACCGATCTTATAATTCATTGAATTATACTTTTCATTAAAATATTTGAATAGCCGATCTAGAAAAAGGGTTACTAGAGTTATCGACAGAAATAATAATAGCTGCGCGGTATCAACATTTTTATAAAATCCTTTCCATTAAAATATTTGAATAGCCGATCTAGAAAAAGGGTTACTAGAGTTATCGACAGAAATAATAATAGCTGCGAAGTACCAACATTTTTATAAAATCCTTTTCATTAAAATATTTGAATAGCCGATCTAGAAAAAGGGTTACTAGAGTTATCGACAGAAATCATAATAGCTGCGCAGTATCAACATTTTTATAAAATCCTTTTCATCAAAAAATTTGAATAGCCGATCTAGAAAAAGTATTAATAGAGTTATCGACAGAAATAATAACAGCTGCGCAGTCTCAAAATTTTTATAAAATCCTTTTCACCAAAAAATTTGAATAGCCGATCTAGAAAAAGTGTTAATAGAGTTATCGACAGTAATAATAACAGCTACGCAGTCTCAAAATGTTTATAAAATCCTATTCACCAAAAAATTTGAATAGCCGATCTAGAAAAACTGTTAATAGAGTTATCGACAGTAATAATAACAGCTGCGCAGTATCAAAATTTTTATAAAATCCTGTCTTACCTTCAAAACTTTTGTTGGCGCTCGCAGAAGATATTTCTTTCTTATTGGCATTACCAAATGTTACTGGACATTTTGCAAAATCTCTGTTAATAGTTTGCGAGACGCTTGCCAAATCATTCAAACCCTCGAAATGCTTCTTGATGCTTGCAAAAGGTGCATCTTTTTTTTTCTCAGCTGCAAATTTTGCTGGATTTTTCTGAGAAATATGTTTCGTTGGTAATACACTTGACGAACTGTCCGAACTCTGACATGAAGTGTTGCCTCTGGATTCTTCCCCAGAACTTTCTACAGTATCCAAAGAGATTTTTCGAGATATTGTTCCTTTTTTAGGAATTGTAGCATTCGGTGTTCGTGTAGCCTTTTTATTTTCTTTGTCCAATCCTGAAAAAAGTGGAAAAAAAATCGAGACTGGAAGTTGTGCAATCGTATTTTTTCAATTCTTTGTAACAAGATTGTTTTCTCACCATCAATGTTCACCAAATTTTCATTCAGGTCAATGCTTATCTCGTTTATTTTTTGGGCTCCGAAAGATTCTTTAGAGGAAAGAGACTTGAATTTGAAACTTTTTTTGTCTTCTGTTGCTTTCTTTTTTGCATTCTTTTCACTATCTGTTGAGTAAGCATACGGATTCTTTTCGAGCAAGAGTGCTTTTTCTTCTGCTTCCTCATAAGTATCTAAAAACAATGATAGGCGATTCGAAACATTTTTTCATTATTTAAATAAGGAAATAAAAAATTAGACTCACAAGCTCTCCCTCGGAGGTCTACCGGGAAAGTCGGCCATTCGTCCAATGGCTTTTCACAGTTTTTCAACATTTCGTGTAGAACAGCTATTGTTTTTTTTGTGTAGGGTTTTGGCATGAATTTGCACAGCAATGTGTCCGAAGTTTCATCGTTTTCGAGCCACGACGTTGGAACAATATCTATTTCTTTTTCTTTTTTTTTATTTAAAAACATGACCAGCCTATATTTATAGTCCATTGTAGCACTTTCCTTTTTTATCTTTTTTTATGAATTCAGTCAGAATTACTGGCCTCGAACTAATGACACTTTTTTAGGTTATTTTTTTATGACGAAATACGTGGCACTATATGATTATCGGTAACCGGAAACACTTTTTCTTATTTTATATATTTTTTAATGCAACACGATGTCACGAAATCACCACCAGCAATTCGCAGTGCGACTCGCACGCGTAAAGAAATGGTGAGACTGGTGGTAAAAACGCGGGAACCCCGACCGAAAAGGCGCGATTACGTACAGAAAACGCGCGAAGAGGCCACTGCCGCCCGTTGATGGCGCCGACGTAGTAACAGCTGTTCTTTAATTCCTTCACCATCGAATTTTTTTTTTCTCGTATTGCACTTCAAAACAAGCTGAGCTTAATACTGTTAATGAAGCAAAGGCATTACGTACATTTTTGTTTCATTTTCATTATCAATACAAAAGTGCACCATTTTTCGGTGAACTTCGTTGAGGTGACGTACTTCGGTATTATCACTACTTCTTGTAGAAATTCGCCACATTTTGAAAATTTCTGAACTGCACGGTCGTTCAAAAACGGAACCTTTTTTGCTCATGGATTTACCTTGTAGCATAATAGAGTTAACATTTCCATCAGCTGGAATGTATAAACGTTCTATTTGAAAAACACGATCATTTACCAATAAAACTGTGTTGTTTGGGTATTTATCAGTGATAATTGAGTTTTTAAATTGGATACGTTTCACATTCACTTCGCCTACATTGTTCGAACGTAATTGTCTCAAGATTTCCACGTTTTTTGGTTTTTCGGGCTTTTTTTCGCGCGTAGAAATTTCATTCAAACGGCGACACACTTGAGCTAGTGGGTTTTTTCCATGTCTCAACATTTTTTTTATTTTTCCCAGCATGTTTTCGAATGGGTAAGCAGTTATTTTTGACATCGGACAGTTCATGTTCTGAATATCATCAGCAATATGAATCAGACTATGCATATTTCCGATAAGACATTTCTCGCCATACAACGTTGGTGCAAATAAAACAAACAGCTTCAACAAATATTTCGCATGATTCCATTTACTTGTGGCCAAGTCACTGGACCATAATATTCTGCATGCAACATGCAATAACAAAAAATGCCTATAAGCATTCTTAGATAATATTTTCTTGAAAATGATAGGACCAGCATATAAAAGTAAAAATTGGAATTCTGTTCCTTTAAATTTTTTAACTTGAGAAAGTGATCTCGTGGCCCTTTGAAAATCATTTGGTACTTGAAAGTGAAGTTCTGTTAATAAACGAGACAATCTTTTTTTGTCATTATTACTCAGTCTGACCGTTTTCACATTTCCTTCTAACCAATACTCTAACAGTTTCTTCATCACACCAAGAAAAACCAGATGCATCGAGTCCAATAGAAATTGATAAATGAAATCAATAGGTGGCTCAATGCGAGTCAGTGGACTGATCCCATGATGATGATGTTCATTAGTTTGAGTCCGAAACGCAGCATCCGTTCGTGGTTCTCCAAGAGTTGCTGAATAGATAGTACGGTTATCCTTTCGATGTCCACGTACTGTGCATCGCTCACATGCATAATATCCCCCGTGGTTAATAATACATTTCAAGAAAGAACGAGCAGGTCTGTCACATATAAATGCTTTAATACTGACATTAAAATGTTGTTCACTTAGAAAAATTCCATGGCTTTGAAGTTCGTTAATTTCTTCAATGAATTTTTCTAAATATTTGTTAATATTTCCTGGCTTACCATCGCCACAATAAATGGCTACCGGAAATGGCTTATAAACATCAGGATCGTTGAAAACTTTACAAAGTATTGGCCAAAACTCTTTGGAACTTGACTTGAAAAGGGGTAAGCCGTCAACATTGAAAATTAATTCTATTGAATTAACTTCGTGTATTGCAGGATTAATAGTCTTTTTAAGATGCTCGGTAATGCCCAAGTAAACAAATTGCCCATCTACATTTTCGTTGAAGTTCTCAATATTGTAAGTTGCACTGTTGGTTCCAAAAAATGTTTTGGCACTTTTTGGTAAATTTGGGTAGTCATTTCTCAATATATTTAATAGTCCTTCTAAACGAGAATGCGGTATTGCTGGGTTTGTCAAAGCCCATTTTCGTATTTCTTCGATAGTATCATATTGTTCATTTTCATTCCCATCGCTGCTTGTTTCCTCATCGCTGTCACTACCGAAGCTATTGTCATGACCATCGACATTTATGGCATTACCATCGTTTTCATCTTCATTATAATTTTCAATTTCTTCTCCACCATCTAATCCTTCGTAATTCCTTACTTGTTCATCGAGTTCTTCATCCAGATCACAAGCAACATCAATAATTCGATCTTCGAAATCACTAACCTCTAGTGTATGACGATCAACACTATCACTATCATCATCACCGCCACTATCAAAATTATTTTGTTGTACGTTAATCCTACAACTCCCTTCTATTCGATTCTCACGTTGAGGGTCAATTTGTAATTCTTCAGATCCTCGAGACGTACTTGGCACTTCACGGCCAATCTCACGAAATTTTTTCACTCGTAACCGCGTTAATTCTCGAGTTCTCCGACGTGAATTTTCGTCTTGATCAGCCATATCAGAGTGAGTTGAAGCACACTGCACAAACTATTCAAGAATCACATGTACAAGTATATCATTCCGCTACATTATACACTCAAAATAAAACTATGATATTTCACTTTCGATATAGTCATACGGTGACAAACTAAAATCGGCATTCCAGTTTTTTTTTTTAGATTCTCGTGTCGTGAATTCACGACCTTCAACGCGTAACGTCTACGGGTATGAAAAGACGTAAATATTGATGATTTAGTGTTCGATTACTCGTATTATATTCGACCAATTTGAAGTTACATTCAAGTTGATAAATATAAAATTAATTATTGAATATAATATGGAAATTGGTCAAATAAAATCACTATTATTTATTTATTTATTTCACAATAAAATTGTCGTATGAAATTTGAGGTATAACACGGGGCACAGCTCTCCCGTAAATAACAAGCAATGACGAAATGTTCAACGGACGGATCGCTCAACTGGCCAAGGCATTGTTTGCGTATATATATAGATATACGCAAACAATGGCGTGGACAGTTGAGCGGTGTTAGCTTGCTACCCTGCCAACGGAGCACGGTAAAAAGCCTGGATAGTTTACAGAAATACGCTCTCGATGTAGGGCTAGTGATCATATTAGTTGTCCATTAGCTATGAAGCTAGTAATGAATTCAGGTTCATATTACAATCAATGGCGGGTAATTGAAAATAATGTTTCAAAACTTGTTGTGAATTTTAAATTTAACAGCATAGCTATTTTTTATATTGCCAATAATAAACCAATGTAGTTATTTTTTTACATCAAATCATACAGTCATTCTCTTTTTGAATTGGAACATAAACTTTCTAATTCAAATCCAACGTATTTTTAATTTATTCGCAAATTATAGTTACATTTTATGCTGCTCGCCTTGATTATCAAATTTACAGTGCCTTATTCTTGTTTCAATTACCTTCCAGTCAATTTTTAGTTTTGGTTTTTTTCGAATTTCTCACGCACTGAAGTCAACACTTTTCCTCAATGCGACGACTTTATTTCGTTGTGTTTTACTACTAATACTTGGTGTAAAAAGACGTTACCACAGCGTATTTATTAGAGACTAAACAAAATATAAACCACACTTGATCCTCATGAGGACATCATCGGTTTAACCCTACACAGGTTGTCCAAACCCAATCCTGATAAGGCTATGACCGGGTACAAAGTTGCAAAACCTTGCATAGGTAATCCACACCTCAACCTTATAAGGTTATCATCGGCTATAAAGTTGCAAAACCCTGCATAGGTCATCCACAGCTAAACCTTATATGGACCCTATTGGGTATACATTAATCAGGTAATCCATGCATGGACATTATGGGGACCTCATAAGGTATACCGTACTTCGGATAACCTCACCAGGACCTTATGCTAAATCAGGATATCCCCACAAAAATTTCTAGTCGGGGCGGAGCTAAATTGAGTCTGCTTTTTGTCAAAAAGTTGACCGGCAATAAAGAAAATTATATACGACTTTTTGTTTACGTTATTTCTCCTAAAATTTTATGAAGCACGAGAGTCAAGCAAAATTTCAATGACAACGGTGTCGCCCCTATTTTTTTAATTCTCTCGTCTCACCCGGATTTCTTTCTTTTTTTTTCGGCATTCGTTATTTTCAACGCTAAAGGGAATTGCTTTGTCAAACCGCACGAAGCGTGCCGTGTATCGGGAGAGAGAAAAAGGGACGAGATGCGAATGAACAAACGACCGTGTAATAGAAACGAGGTGAAAGTAAATAGGATTAAACATCGAAGCCGCAGGGCCAGCAGCTAGTGAGAGTGAGACGTGGCAGAGGATTGACGATAGTTAGTTCAGGACAGAAAGAAAGAGAGAGAGGGAACAATTCTCTTGAACGATTCATATGCTAATGAGTGAATTACTGGTTTTGATGAGAGCGAATAGAGAGAAGGGGCGAGGGGAGTAGAACCGTGCGAATTTTGCCATCGAGTTTTCGACAAATTGTTCCCCATCGGCAGATCGAAAAAATAAGAAGCGTCGCGCTCATCCACTGTAATCAGATTTTTTTCCTGAGATTTTACAACATTAATAACAAAGGTAAAGAAAAAAATAATTTACTCTACGAATAATGAATAACGAAAAATAAGTTTTTTTTTGCAAAATTTTCATACACGACTGCATGTATGTGTACATTTCATAGCTACGAGAGATAGTATATTATTCCGGTGACTAGCGATCGATTGTTTATCAAATTACAGGTTATTTCGTTCCGCCACGTTGGTGCGACCTGGCCCTCGAGCTATTGTTTCTTCGTGCTTTATATATACGAACAAGTCAAGTGTGCCCTACGGACCGTATATATATATGAGGCATTCCACGCCCTTTCGAGCGGTCGTGGCCTCGACCGTTTTTCATTTTTCTGAATTTTTTTTATAAAATAGAGTACCCCATGGAAGGAATATCCACACCAATTTAAAAATTTTTATCTCACGTTTTTGAAGAGTTACAATTTTTCAAAAAATACAGATTTTAGAAAGTTTTGAAACGTTCTATCGCCGATATCTCTTAAACTAATCGACATATCGACAAATGTCAATATATTAATTTTTTTCGTTTCGATTCATACTTTCATGCAAATAAAGGACAAAAATTATCAATCATCGTTGTCAACGTTTTTTCTGCATCTTAAGTAAAAACTATTTTTTTAAAAGACGATTGCCATTTTCAATTTTTTTCAAAAAAATCTCTAAAATAGTACGACCAATTATACGTTTTTTAACGCTGGTCCGATCGTGGGCCCGTTTTTCCTTATATTTTTTGTTGAATAAACTAAATTTTTTTTTATAGAAATTTCAAGTTTTTCGTATGAATCATATATTTTAATCAAAAATATAACCAATTGCATAGTTTTTGAGCCTCGTAAGATTTTATTTTATAGATACAGAAAAAACGTTGACAACGATGACTGATAATTTTTTTCCTTTTTTTCATAAAAGTACGAACCAAAATGAAAAAAATCGATATATTGACATTTGTCGACATGTCAATTGGTTTAAAAGATATCGGCGTTAGAACGTTTCCGAACTTTCTAAAAACTGGATTTTTCGAAAAATTGTAAATCTCGAAAGACGTGAAATTAAAAATCTAAAAATTGGTCTAGATATTCCGTCCGTGGGGTACTATTTTATAAAAAAAATTCAGGAAAATTAAAAATGGTCGAGGCTACGGCCGCTCGAAATGGCGTGGAATGCCTCATATATAATACGAACCCATATACGTATAGAAATAAAAGAAACGTGATGCATTTACTTTGGACAGAGTTTACTACCACGATTTTATTAGAATCACCTTGGTTTCGCAATACATATATAAGTATGTGCCATCAAGAGTATATCGTATCCACGCACTCGTAAATAAATCCAAAGTTATAATTTTCGTCTTCGCAACAAACCCTGATTCCGTACTCGTAAGGTGCAAATTTAATTTCACATTTTCCTGGATATGCACATTTAGATGGAAGTGAAAAATTATATTGATGAGAAAACAACGAGACTATAAAGTGTCGATTTAGCTATCAATGAGTAGTTTTTAATTTGCTTTGTTATCCTAGTGAGAGCATCACTAAAATGGCAATTAATTCTAGCTGTTACATTACCAAGAGAATCGACAAACGAACTAATTTTATTCGATTGATTGTAAATCGTTGTCCGGAGTGTAACGATTATCGAGTGTATTATTTGCCGAAGTATCGTGTATCTATAGAACATAAAATAAATACAAAACATAAATTATTACTGGAGAGTGGAGAAGCCCAACAAACTCCCGGAGACCTGTGTCTAACATTCATCGCAATAGTCCGTTATGTTTTTTGACAAGAAATCGATTCTCAACTTCCTGCTATATGCTGCAATAATAACGCCACCCACGCCCATTTCGCAAACGACAGCTCGTTTATCGTTCATCCTCGTGTATCCTTCTTCACCCTACTTTTCATCGATACACACTCGTGACTTGTCAATTATGCAGATTCATATGCGCGATATCTATTTTGCATAAGAGAGACATCGCATATAGACAACATTTATAAATAAAAATCGAAAATTGAAAAAAATCAACGGAGGGAGGAAGAGAAATGAATTATGCAATTCGAATCGACGATAATACGATTCTAATATCAAAAGCAATTCAATAACACAATAATTCAATTACGAAATCGCAACTAACGTAATTATTTTCTTATAGGTTGGATTATTTTCTAATAAATAATGTAGAGAAATATTATTGAATGAAAAAGAAAAAAAAATCACTAATAATTAATTACTATTGATGCGATTAATTTTTTCAGCTATCCAATTATTTACTAATCCTACTACCAAACAAATCTGGATAAAAAAAATGGAACGGAACGTGCAGAAAATTTAATTTCATGTGAAAACAATGCAACATATGCAACCAGCCCCTAACCCATACAAACAAGTAGAAGAATGTAAGCTCCAGTTTTTGAATTAAAAAAATAACTCACGTGTTTGGCCTCGTCATTGGGAAAATCCAGAAGGAGGACGAAACTGTGACAAGTTTGGCATATTTTTTCCGCGACGGTGTGTATGTATGTGTGCGTGTGTATGTGCGTACGAGAGAGAGAGAGTACGAGGGGAATTTATAGAAAATACAAAAACTGTGCCAGGGGAGCGCGATCGTAAAATCGATAGGACGAAAAATTGGCCGAGAGGAAACCTTCGTGAAAATTCTTGGGACGAGTGCCAAAGCTTTTTTCTCGCCAGTCACGATCGATTTATATATTTCTCATGGCAAGTAGTAATAACGCCGAAACTTTGTATTATTCAAATTTGTCAGTCACTGTTATAATTCAAATAAATTATTACCAACGTACTTTCGTCACGTGAATTTGAGTTTCGTCAAATGAAATTAACTCCATGCGATATAAACGGTGAATTGGAGTAATTTGTGCAGACCGGAGGCCCAATGATTGAACGCTTCAAAATTTGTACTCACGTATCTCTGTTTTGCAGCTTTACTTTTGTTTTACCCATAAACACAGATATATACATATACTTCATGCAATATTTTTTCGAACGTGTAACGAAAGTACACGCGAGAGTAGTATAAGTTTATATCCGAGCTAAATAAATCGCTTGCATAACAATATAGGGCAATAATGAGCTATGCTAAATGTGCCCGTACAAGTATGTGCGTGTTTGTGTGTATGGAGTTGAGAGCTCGTGGCGATAAGATGGTAAAAAGTGTTAGCGCGTGCGCACACATCGGCGAATCTAAGCCGCGTATCTTCACGGCTCGCGAAATTGAGCCGGTACTTCCGATAAATTATTCCTTCGTTTTCTGCGTTCACGGACACACGTGTGCGAGAGCAAGCGAAGCAGCCGAGTGAGAAAGTTACGAGGAAAAATGAACTGTGTGTAGAAAAAATAGGGAGGAAGAGAGCGAGCGAGCGAGAGAGAGAGAGAGAGAGAGAGAGAGAGAACGAAAAATTACTAGGTAAGAAAAACGAAGATAAAGATAGACCAGTCGCGTAGATCGATGAGGGTTCGAACACGAAATTCCAAGAGGCATCATGTGGAAAAAAAACAGTGTGTGTAAATTAGTTGAAAGATAATTGAGACAAATAACTCAGAACGAATTTCACGCCTGAAGGATATTACCTTGTGGTGTAAATTTATAATTACGTGATAATATATATGTATATCGATATAAAAATCTGTAAAATCATATTATAAAATATACATTTTTATCATTATATGTATATGTACCTACAGACATGTATTTTTATACGGTAAAATATATAAAGAAAAATGAAACGTTGCGTCTCCACTTTCGTGCCGGAAATGACAAGAATGATAGCGAAAATTTCAATTCGTCGACATCGTATCTTTATATACGACTGAAAAGAGTTCAGCGTGAATATGACGTGGCAGAAATGGAAATGTAAATTGATCAGCCGCGGGAGAGGAAATGGAACGAGGATTGATAATGGAAAAAGTATGTTTAAGAATCGTTTTTATTTTTTATTTTTTATTTTTTATTTTTTTTTTTTATTTTAAGAAGATACATGTATAAACGTATGATTTCATTGTATATGGCATAATAATGATTTGGTATAATATTGATGAATAATCTAATAGTCTACGAGACCTTTCGAATCGTGAAAGTTTAGCCCAGAGCGTAGGTTTGTCTTACATAGAAAGCGGATGTGTTCGGAGATAACAGGATTCGAGAGGATTGCGAGATAAAAATTCGTGACAAACGAAAATGCCAGTGGCGCCCACCAGAAGCAGCATCAATGCTTCTGACCTCACTAATGACAGATTAGACGCGGTAAAAGTGGTAGAACACAAAAACAAAAAAAGAAAAAAGAAAATGTAATCTTCTACATAAATAAACAAACGCGTGCTATTTGACTCGACGAAAATTTCATCAGAATCAAGCCCACAACAAATTTCTTTGGGGCGTGTCTCAGTCGAACTCAAGTATTTATTCACGCTGCGGACATAATTACATCAAGATTAAGTGAGGCTCCATTGAAGTAAAGTGCGTTTCATTGAGAGTAAAAATCACGGCTGTGGGCGCGAGATACTCTATTGAGCATAAATCGAGGATTTCAACGCTCGCATCGAATAAATCATCAGTCATCACAATTTATCAGTAAATCTCCTTGATCTTCTTATAAAAATTGTGGCTCATCATGTCGATGTACTTATTCGGAATTGAAAAAAGAAAAAAGAAAGAAAAAACAATTAACCGAGGAAAAGAGTAGAAATTCTGAGCGCGCATTTGGCTGGGATAATCAGTGAGTGCTTTCGCGAACGACAAAGAATTTCTCGATAGAATTGAAGAAAAAAAATAACATGAAAAAAAAAGAGGCGAAGATAACGCGAAAATAAGATGAAGATGAGAAAGATCCATAACGCAAAAGCATCCATCGCAGTGAGACAATAATAAAAGCTCATGGATGAGAAACGACACGGAGAGAGAGGGAGAGAGAGAGAGAGAGAGAGAGAGAGAGAGTCTGCGTTGCGTTTTGTGACGGAGAGTGGAAAATGAGAGACGCGAAGTGCAAGAGACGTTTTTTCTTCTTCTTCTTTTATTCTCGTTCTCTCTATTTTTAGTATAAAAAATACAAAACCGAGGAAAAGACAGTGCGAAAAATATATCAGAAAGAAACAACCTGTACATATACATAAATATACACAGAAATACGCAGAGAAAAATAGATGTGTTATAGCCCCTGAAAGATGGGAAAAAGACGAGAGTGAACGAACTGTGCTGACGACTGCAGACCGTACAACAACAGAAGCCAAAGCATAACCAACAAGAGAGTGAGAGAGCCAGAGAAAAAAAGGGATTACAAATAGAAGAATCCTCCCTGTATCTAACATTTCGCGTAACCTCCCTCAGAGTATACGTTAAACCACGGAGGAGAAAGCCCCTCCAAAATACACGATGTATTCTCAGTGTGTAGACTCCATGTACCGTATATTTATATAGGTGTATACATCTGTGCTCGGAGTAATTCCATGGATAGATGTGTACGTACATAATGTACCCCCGACAAGAGTATCTCATATATACAGATATTTGCAGGAAGTATCAAACCATATAAATATATATAACACGTTTGTATGTCTATATATAAATTTTGATGCTGTAGGTGGTTCACGAAGAGACTGACACAGTGGAAAAGGGTGGAAGAACGAGAAGAGACGGCCCGAAGATGGAAGATGGGAGTGAGTAAGCGAAAGAGAGAGTGAGAGAGAGAGAGAGAGAGAGAGAGAGAGAGAGAGAGAGAGAGAGAGAGAGAGAGAGAGAGATTGTCGTGGCCAGGGTCTTCAAGATCGAGTCCCACGCGTTCCCAGACATTCCAGCTAGTAATTGCCGGCTGCTGTTGCTACTGCTGCAGCTCTTCTCCTTCACCTCTTCCTATCTATGCAGCAATAGCAGCAACGACGTTAGCCCGCCATCGTTGCTGCTCCCTCGAGCGATCATTGCACACATATACATATATATTTAAGGATATGTATATATAAATATAACTAGGCAGCTTTGTAAACTTCTCTCTCTCTCTCTCTCTCTCTCTCTCTCTCTCTCTCTCTCTCTCTCTCTCTCTCTCTCTCTCTCTCTCCCTCTCTCAGTTCTTTCCATAGTATAACACGCTTTTGCCCTCTGCACTCGGTCGGCTTCGGACCAACCAAGCAACAACCCCGATATACTGTATACGGAAGATTCTACAACGAGAACTAAACGTGGCAATTCTCGTGATTTTCTCGTTGTAAATTAACGTCCCCGTAACCATATACTACGTCGCGTATATGTGTAGATATTCCACTTTGGCATTTAAACGAGTATCTAAATCATGAATGCATCTATCCTCACTCTATTTTTTGCTATTTTATCTCCATACTTTTTTTTTATAGTAAAAAAAATATACGTACGAATATCTGTTGTATATCGTTATTTACTACCCAACTTTCGAAAGGGTTCATAGCGACGAGCGTGCTAACCAAGAGCTTCAAGTTCACCAACTCTGTTTCTGCATGCGCCTAAGAAAAAGTTGCGACGTCACGAAAAGCAAAATAAATATATATTTATATGCGGCCCTTAACATGGATATAAAAGTGAAGAAAAACACACATGCTGACGCGTATTTATTACATTAAATAAGTAAGTATTGAGTACAAATAAATATATATACCAATTTCTTTTATTCCTTTGTATTCGATTCGAAGTCCTCAACAACGAATTTAAAAAGGTTTCTGAAACGATATCACCAAATTCTTTATATCACATCCCATTTTGAGGTTCTCCAAATTACGTATTTTCCTTAATTTTGAAAAAGATCTACCGACTTTAACCGACCGTTAATGAGGTTCAAAATTTCGTGTTAAGAAACACGGTTGTGGCTCGACGCCAAGTATTAAAAGAAAAAGCCAGCGCAAGAGCCCTGCCGCACTCTTATATATGCGAATATGCCGGTTTTATAACGTCATAACATTTTTAAATCGTTCTCACGAAGGAATCGTTTGAGTAAAAAATCTGAATAGTGGTGACGATTTTTTTTATTGTATACATCGAACAAGAAAAGAAAAAAAATAATACACACATATATAGAAAACATACAAGTTTATTCACAATAAAATAGCGTGAAAATTGTTTAGAGAAACAACAGTACGGAGAGTAGAAAAAAATGTGATAGTTTAGTGGTGAAAAAAGTCGGTGATTCGCTAACGTCGTACAAGCACGTATCGGGGGCTCGAGTAATGCAGTCGCAAATCCCGTCTGAAGAGAACGTACAATATCTTTTTGCTGCAATCTTTTCCTCCCAGTTTTTCTCTCTTTTTCTCGTTGTATAGCGTGCTCGAGGTACATATTGTGCTCAAGCCACAAGAGTGTATCATACTTATATTGTAATATTTAAAGCCCAGTTTCATGTGCACACGATGACGTAAGAAAAACACTTATTTTTTCCAACGCCACCTTCGCGATATTTTTAACGCCAACGAGAATTGTTCGGTAAATAAACAATTCCGCGAATATAGCGTTATTTTGTCTGTGTGATTGTTCGAAACATCGAAAAACTTCATTAACTTTATCATAATCATGCCGCGAAATATGTTAAACTTATTAAATCTAAAATCTTATGTAGTAATCCTAAAAAAAAAAAAAAAACTAATTACGCAGTTATTCGGCGGAATAAAATGTCGCAAATACAAAACAAAGAGCCTTGGTGGATAGTAATTATTCCTGCTGTTACTGTTGTTGCATAAGAAACGTCAAAACGAACAATTCATCCAAGTGGATTATAGTGATCATTGGCCTAGAGATATTTCGTTCTCTGCTTCGGCACGTCATGAAAAAAGTAACAATTTTTAAGGCTCTTCTCGTGCGTGTGTATCAACATTGAAAAATATAATAGAGCGTTTTTCTTATACGTAATGAAATGACTAAACACAGAGACCGGATTATTCAATTTGTTATTCAATTATGTACGGGATGTCCAAGAACTAAAGATTAATATTGTAAATCTACACGAGGGACGAAAGTCTGGATCGAGAATTCTTGAAGCATTTTTATAACCTAATCCAATCATTGAAAACCCCAATTTTGTTGAAATATTCAAATATTTTATTGGACGTATTGAACAAAATTATTTCGTCCAGGCAACCAAATTTTCAATGTTTCAACAAAACTTTGTTCAACTGAAACGAAACTTCGTTGAAACTATAAAACATTTTGTTGACTAGACGAAATAGTTTTGTTGAAGGTATCGAACAAAATATTTAACTGCTTCAACAAAATTGGCTTTTCAGTGAATGAATCACTAATTAGGGCGGGTTTGATTCCAACTTCTAGGTAGCTTATCTGGCGATTAAAAGCATTGACTTTCAGACCTTTAACTGTCAGATAGGCTTACCTAGAGGTGGGAACAACCCGCCCTTAATCATTAAAATAAGGTCAATTAGAGTCGCGTGCGGATACTAGGCGTTCACCAGTTGTCCGAGCGTACGAATATATAACCCATTTCTTACGGGTTTCCAGGCTTCTGATTGGCCGAGCTTTAATTATTAATGACTAATCAGCAATTCATCGGATCGATAAACGACCAAAGAATATTTGATTCAGAATTCCTCCGCCCCGAATATAAATATACGTTATTGAGCATCAATTCCGGGACACTCGACATCTATCTATATATACATATATATTTAGTCGGTTGGATGAGAACGAAAGCGAAAGGGATTACGGTCTCACGGTAATGGCCCGCCACACAGGGAGGCAGACATTTGCAAACGAGATGTACTACGTGGTATGAAATTCTTCGATTCTTCTTCACCCACATACATATACACACACATATATATATATACGGATGCTTGTGTGTATATATTAAAGATCTTTCTGTACTATGCATTGTCTGGATTGTGGAGGCGAGATAAAATGGTCGCACCTGGCACACCAAGCTTTCCAGCGTTCTGTCTCTCTCTCTCTCTCTCTCTCTCTCTCTCTCTCTCTCTCTCTCTCTCTCTCTCTCTCTCTCTCAATTCTTTTGGAGAAGGTAGCAGGTGAAGCCGAGCAGCGGAAAAGCAATGAGATAAGAATAGAAACGAGAAATGGCAGTAGCAACCTTCTTACGAAAAAAAAAAAAAAAAAAAAAAGAGAGAGTGAGTGGAAAGACCAGAAAATTAAGATAAAAGTGAGAGCGAGAGGATTTCAAGATTTTCACGCTGATTTCTTAGTGGAATAAAACACAAAAAAATCCCACACTCATTCATGTTACGAAGAAATTTTCATTTCGGAATATTCCACGGTCTTCACAAGATTTTCACACATTTGCTTTATTTGCGTCAGTTTCCTTTATTTGCATTTAAAAATAATAAATCGAACGATTTTTCGAAATTTTCTGCCAGTTTTGCGAGAAAAAATAAGAGTACGAGGTAAATATTGAAATTGTTCGAGAACAAAAAAAAAAAAAAGAAAAAAAAAGAGAGAGAAAAATAAAGGAAAACAAAAGAAGAAAATAAAATTTAACGTTGATGGCCGCATAGATGTGACACGCTATTCACAGTTTCAATTACACTCACACACACACGAGCGCGCGCGCGCTCGCCGTACTCACAAACATGGAGGGCGGGGTACATTCAATCAGTCCTTTTCACGGTATGTCCCGGTGGCTAAAGAGAAAATCGAATAGAGAGAATAAAAGACCTAAGGAGACGCGACAGAGGGGGAAACAATAATGATCATAAAATTCAATAAAAAAATATAAAAATTGAATCAATCCGTTTCAGCAGCCAGTTATGATTTACGTAACTTTCTCGCCGTTCTTTCTCTTTTTCCCTCCTATTTTTTTCACGATTCTATTAACGTCAAAACATCATTTATGGTCACTATTTCTATCATACTGCCCGTTTCTTCCGAAGCTTCAAAAATGTGTATAACATTTTTTTTTAATTTAGAGCCTTCAATGAGAATGTGATTTACGAAAAATTTCGATTTGAAAACCACGTTAGAGGTAAAAAAAAGAAAGAAAAAAACCAAAATAATAATAATAATAATAATATAAAAATAGGACCGGAACACTCTAGTGCCGAGTGAATGAGCGGAGGGATATCCGGTCAATAAACATGGTATATAAGGAAAAAAGAAAATTGAAAACGGTCAAAGTGCGCGAGACTTCGTTCCCCCGACGTGCACCCACTTTCGTCGCTTTCTCGCTCTCTCATTTAATTTTCTCATTTTTCTCTCTTCTTTTTTTTTCCTGCGCCACCCTCGCTTCGTCGGCGAGTCCAAGAGAGCGGTAAAACACTCGGATCGGAAAAAATTGCTAACTAGTGTGAGATGAGAAAAAGGGAAGGGAAAAAAGAAGAGGAAATAAGGATATAGAGAGCACGATACGAGATGGATCAAAGGAAAGAAATAACAAAGGTGAGTAGTTCCGCGCCTTGATACAATATATCGTATCGAAATATATATTTAGTATTCCATAATTTATACACTAATACATGCGTATAAATAATAAAAATAACGTTGTCAATTTGTGCTATTGTTTGCGGGCCAATTCTGTTAATTGCAAACACAAGAAAAAATAAATAAAAAAAAAAAAAAAATACTCCAAATTTATTCGTTCAACTCGAAAACTGATTACTTCACTTTAAATTGAGTATTTCATTTTTGTATCAATGGAAAAATAATAATAATAATAATTAATAAAAAGCATAGGGTCCGGCAACAATAGAGTGTCGCTCGAGAATGTCAGTCGACCGTTTTCTCCGGGGGCATGATAGGGACAGAAGAGGGGATGCAGCTAGATTGACGTTTATGAGGGACTGCGCGTTTACCTCCGTTAAGGGGATGGATCAGTCGCTCCGCCCGCTTCCAAATTTCGAAAAGCGATTTTGGCCACACCGTTCAACCGATTGTCATAAAAATTGAACTGTGAATACAGTGTTATGGCAAAATTGGGCTGAGGAAGCGATTTTACAAAATTTTGAAAAAAAATTTGACTTTTTGTTACCATCGGAGTAATTATGCAATTACTCCGGAAATAATGTATATATCAAAATTTTGGCCCGTCAGCCCAAGCGCGATATCAAAACAAATATTTTGAGCCCTGTTGCATCGGAATCAGTGGGAAATTGACGACCCTATCGCTTTTTGAAATTCTATTGAAAAAAGTTATCGACAATATACCGACATCGTCAAATTTTAGTTCACCAGAATTCCGACTAATGGCGCAAGCATCAATTTCCCCATTATCGAATATTTTGCCGGGCGGGCTAGACGCGCATACTCGTGCACGCGCGCACTCCCGGCGCTTGTGTATAAGTATGCACGTTTGACAAAATATTTGACAACTGGGAATATGTGGGCTCCCGAATTTCGAAAGGGAAATATGGCCATGAAGCTCAACCGCTCATCATGAAAATTGTACTGTGAATCATGCAATTACTCAGGAGTTTTTTCGACGGATCGCTTTTCCCTCCAGTCAGCCCAAGCGCGATGTCAAAACAAACTTTTGAATGATGAATTATTTCGCCGGACTCGCATACTCATACACATGCGCACTTCCGGCGCGTGTGCATGCATGCGCGTCCGGTAAAAATTCGATAATTGAAAAATTACGGGCTCCGAATTTTTGAAAAGGTAATTTGGCCACACCGTTCAACCGATTGTCATAAAAATTGAACTGTGAATACAGTGTTATGGCAAAATTGGGCTGAGGAAGCGATTTTACAAAATTTTGAAAGAAAATTTGACTTTTTGTTACCATCGGAGTAATTATGCAATTACTCCGGAAATAATGTATATATCAAAATTCTGGCACGTCAGCCCAAGCGCAATATCGAAACAAATATTTTGAGCCCTGTTGCATCGAAATCAGTGGGAAATTGACGACCCTATCGCTTTTTGAAATTCTATTGAAAAAAGTTATCGACAATATACCGACATCGTCAAATTTTAGTTCACCAGAATTCCGAATAATGACGCAAGCATCAATTTCCCCATTATCGAATATTTTGCCGGGCGGGCTAGACGCGCATACTCGTGCACGCGCGCACTCCCGGCGCTTGTGTATAAGGGAATGGGTCAGTCACCTAACCTCACCTCGAATTTTCGAAGTTGAAATTCTTCGATACGGTTTAACCGATTACAAAAAAGCTCTGTCAGCCCACGCAGGACAATGGCAAAAATGGGAATCGTTGGAGATCTGCCGAAGGACAGTCAGTCCTTCGTATAAACAATATAAATTGTTTATCAATTTTCACCGCTTTTTCAAGCGAGAACCCAACAGTCTTCACTGTTGGAGAGTTCAATCCATATTGAACTAATCAACGATGAAAATCGTTGGAGATACGACGAAGGACTATCCGTCCTTCGTATAAATATTAATAATTGTTTATTAATTTTTTACCGCTTTTTCAAGCGAGAACCCAACAGTCTTCACTGTTGGAGAGTTCAATGTGAATTGAGCTACTCAACGATGAAAATCGTTGAAGATATGCCGAAGGACTGTCAGTCCTTCGTATAAACAATAACAATTGATTATTAATTTTTTACCGCTTTTTCAAGCGAGAACCCAACAGTCTTCACTGTTACAGAGTTCAATCCATATTGAACTACTCAACGATGAAAATCGTTGGAGATACGACGAAGGACTATCCGTCCTTCGTATAAACATTAATAATAATTGTTTATTAATTTTTTACCGCTTTTTCAAGCGAGAACCCAACAGTCTTCACTGTTGGAGAGTTCAATGTGAATTGAGCTACTCAACGATGAAAATCGTTGAAGATATGCCTAAGGACTGTCAGTCCTTCGTATAAACAATAACAATTGTTTATTAATTTTTTACCGCTTTTTCAAGCGAGAACTCAACGCTCTTCACTGTTGGAAAGTTCAATCCATATTGGACTACTCAACGATGAAAATCGTTGGAGATATGCCGAAGGACTGTCAGTTCCTTTGCATAAACAAAATCAATTATTTATTGCTTTACACCGCTCCTTCAAGCGAGTATCTAGCGGTTTTTACCGCGGGAGAGTTCAATGTACATTGAACTTGCACCGATAACTATTGTCGGATGCACAGAACTGAGTCTTTCGTTCGAATAATAATAATAATTAATTATTAACTAATAATAATAATTAATTATTTATATATTATTCATATGCTCATACCGCTTTTACAGCGGAACCCCAGCAGTTATTGCTAGAGCGTTCAATTTTTATTGAACCATTCGATGATTGAAATCATCGAAAAGATGGAAAAAGTTCCTTCTATTTACATGTAAACATGTATATGTGTTTTTGTATGCGTGTGCATATACAGGCATCGCCTGACGCACGAATTTCGAGAGAATTACTTTCGAGTGCTAGTGGTGCTAACGCACACACGCATACACACGTGCGCGGCAAACGTCTATCATCAGGTTTCTCGTGCTTGCTCAGTGCGTTGAAACCTGATGGAAAACGCGCGCCGCGACATCTAGCGGTAGTCTGCGGTAGCTCGTTGCGAGCTCTGCAGTACCGCCAAGAATGGGGGACAGCGACGGAGTATTTCATCGACTGATCCATCCCCTTAAATCCTAGCAGGGCTTGGTTAAATTCATGGGATCCGTTGGATCAGAGTGCGCCTGATGCGGCAGGCCTGTAAATTGCATCTTCGAGAACACCCGTGTATACATAGCCTACGATAACGTCCAAGTACGTCTCCGTGTTTACGTATTATCCGCCCTTGTGGTTCACGTGCAAATATTATACACGTATGTATATATATACACGTGAATTTCTCCCAGATGGAAGCTGGACACTGCAATATATAATCGTATGTGTGTGTGTATGCATGTGTACCATTTAAGCCCGAACAGCGACCATCAACGTCCCAATGGCTCGTCAACAAAAGCTCTCCCGAATATCGACCGCCACCCATTTAATTTCAGTCAACGAATCCCATGTTATATATCTACGGTAATTCGGTTCTCCGTACTTCCTTTCTACTTGCATTTTTATTACGCTTATTTTTCTTTGCTCTGCATATACGAGCTTGATAAAGCTCAAAATTAATCAAGTCACTTTCGTTTATTGTTTATAGCCGAAATAAACAAAGTTTATATTCCACTTGTTGTTAAATTTGTATTTATGCGTTTGTTTTCGTCTTTTAATTAATTGCGATTATAATTTTTGTTTCGTTATTTATGTCTGGTTTGGAAAGTATTTTTTTTCCATTTCTTTTTCTTTCTTTCTTTTTCATTAAGCTCGCACCTTCCCGAGGCTCGGAGCTGTATAGCTGCTAACATGCAGTAAGTAGTCCGTCACAATAATACATATATGCGCGAAAAGAGATGAAGAGAAATAAAGAGAAAGAGATCAGAGACGGAAAACGGAAATGCTAAACGGAGTCTGCCACGTTTATTCGAGCGTGTTTCAACGTCCGGTTTGTACTCTCACTCGTAGGCCGACCATACATCTTATCTGTCCACATTTGTAGATATATATATATATATATATATATATATATATATATATATATTCCCTAAAGTCTAGTTAAGGACATACGTTGATGGTGATTATGTGGATTTCGGGTCTGCGGTCAAAGTTATCCGTAGTGTCCGAGGAGGCGTCGGGATTAAATACGATAAACGCGAGCGTGAATGAACGAGTGAGCGAGAAACCAGAATACGCTCTCCGGAATCGACAAAACCGTACCAACATTTCTACTGCCCGCAAAAATTAAATATATACATTATACATGCGCTCAGAGATGTGTGCGGGCGTGGCGTGTGTGTCAACTAATATATAGTGAGCTATCGTATACGAATCTCGTCCGAGGACTGATTAGAAAGCTCCGAGCAAATCGTCCGTTGATTACACAGAGAGTTGTGCCGCCCTGTTACAAAGCGAAGCAAATCCCGTGAATCAGTGCGAATCCGAAGATCGTACATTTTTCCTTTTGCCATTTACAAAATGCAATATATATATGTATATATATATATACACGAGCACCGCATAAAACACAAAAGTGACACTAATTAACGCGAGAGGACAGTTACGAGAAAAGATTTTTTACGTTATCAAGGGGAGAAATACATGTAGAATCTTCAAAAAATCGAAATTTTTTTTCCCACAATATGTCGGTATAAAGTGTTGAGAATATAGTTGCAAAGTTTCAAAGCTAAATTCAAAGTACTTATGATAATGTAGTCTGAAAAAGTGAAGCGCTTAGTCCCAGCGCGCTGCAAGTATAATCAAGCCGATCAAGATTTTTACGTTCTTCAGCTTCCACAGTTTGTTTATACCCATGAAAAATAACAAGATAACTGAGATAGTGCAACGAAAACAGAGTAAAGAATCAACTGAAAGTTCAATTTTTGAGGCTTCACTCCCGAAACTTCAAACGCAGTTTTCTCATAACTACATTTTCAACATTGGCGTAAGCGATAACTCGAACAATATTTTATCGATCTCCTCAATATTTTGTACACGCCTAAATAACAATATTACCTAGCACTTGTACCTATAAAATTTAAAAAAAAAAGATTGAAAAAAGTACGTTTTGATTGCAAAATAACGCCTAATTTTTGTCTAAAATTCGACCTTTTTTTTATTTAAAGTATACCATTTCGTAAGTTTTAATTTTCCGCACTTATAAGAGGTTCACGCACACAACATAAGTGTTGACAATAAGTAAAAAAAAAATTAATTTGTCTCAGATCAATACAGCAGAAGTTAGAGCTTACGTCATCTCACACTTCGCGCTATGACTTTGCCGGAAGACAACGGAATAACTCCCTAATTTTTTAACATTTTGTTAAAAAAAAAATGCGATGGTATAATAAAAACTAGTAACGAAAAACACGCACTTTTTGCAGCATAAAAAAACGAAGTATTCTAATTTAAAAAAAAAATTCATAAAAATTTTCGAATTTTTCAACATTCTACACGTATTTCTCCCCTTAAATGTTGTATTATTATTATTATTTAAATAAAAAATATACAATCCGCCGAGAAACCAGATGGAATTTCTTTCCCGCGTACTTTTCTTTATATATTATTCAACCTTTCTCCACTCCTTTTATACTCCTTTTCTCTATCTCTCCTGTCTGTTTGGATACTTGTCTCATTGCCGTTCTTCCAGATCCACAATCGGCTATCAGCGTCTATCTATTTCACAATATTTCCGGCCTGTTGCGTTCAGCTGAATACCTTCGCATCGAATTATCATCATCGCCCTTGAACAGGCTTTTATCTCCCTCTCTTTCTCATTCTCTACCCTTTTTTTTTCTTTTCTCTTCGTTCCTTTCGTTCGTTCAACGTTCGTCCTACACGCCGGGTGGTCCAGGGATGGCCTCGCCCTTTTTTTCATTCTTTTTCGCTCTCTCGCGCTCTTCTTTTAATCTCACCCCCCCCCCCCCACTCTTCTATCGCGTTGACACACTTTTTGAAATGTGTGTTCAACGGTCCCGATGAGAAATTCACCGATCGATATAATAACTCTTGGTGAGAGACTCGTCTCGATAAATCGACTCGGAATACGTTATATCTACGATGATAATTAGAACGAACCAATTTTTGTGAACAAGAATGCAACGATATACACATTCTCGCGTACTATATACGCGTGTGAGTAGGTACGTTTTTTTTTCACATCATATCGAGGGACCAGACTGTCCAATAAATTCGCAGTAGATATTCAACGACGTGAATGAATAAAATCGGAATATATGCAGTTTTGTTTTCTTTTTTTTTTTTTTTTTTTCATTCCGTTGACGTGACTCTGGCGATCGCAATCACCGGAACTTTTTTTTTATTTTCAATTTTTATTCGCTTTTTCACTCCTATCTCTCCGTCAATCGGGGAAAAATGGAATATTATTAATTAAAAAGTTTTGGCAAAACGGGCTATACCTTTTATCGGATACAAACAATTTTTTATTCTTTCCCCAACAAAATCCATCATCCGGCTTTCGAGATCGAATTTATTTACCCATTTGTAGACGAGACATTATAACGAAATATTGGAATTGTGATTTTGGAAAGTTGTCATATACTTTTGATGAAGAAAAAAAAATATATATGAAGAAAAGAAAGAGAAAAAAACGAAAATTCAATTACAAGACAAAATACAAAGTATAAGAAATCAAATTTATATATTTCATGTGACGCGTGCCAAATGCCTCCGATTTTTATCAACCACGCCATTTTTTTCCCCCTCGAGGACGAAAACGTAAGCCGCGGCATGTGAGAAATATACGAAACATTTAGGGACTTTCGAAAAAGGATCTATTACGTTCACGACATGGCTTTGTCTGTCTCTAGCTCACTTTCTCGTTCTTTCTTTTTCTTTCTCTTCGGATCGACGTGAAAAAGTGTCTGCCCTATATCGACTTGTCTCGCGGTGACACAGGATGAGAATATAAATCGGTGTCTTTCGAATGGAAATTGCTCTCGCGCCCCTTTTCTCACTTACCCTTTTTTTTTGTTTCTTTTTTTTTTTTTCGTTGCCCTCGATTCTACAGTCTCCTTAGAGCTTTTTTTTTCATTTTATTTGCCAAACCACGATTTCCTCGCGACATGAGAAAACCTCCGAAGAATTTATTCGAATCTAGGCGTGTAATGCATCTGCTCCGCAGCCCCGTCCCACCCTCTTTCTTCGCTTGTGTCTCTCGTCGATCGTTTCGTCGGATTTGGCCATTTTCACAATAGCCCGCCTCATTTTTTTTCTCTCTCACACGATGCATGCAGTCTCGTTAAGCCCATATTTCCCCCGGAATCTCGTACGAGATCGTGTTTCCCCCTGCTTGCTCCGCATTCTCCTGTTCTCACTATAATTGTCGAGATCTGCTAATCCTTATTTATAGGAGAAGATCGTGAGAGGGACCGACCTGTGTAATTAGTGATTGTACACCAGGGAGCGATCGCATATATATATATTGGGATAAACATCATCAGAATTAAGGTAGTATTTTTATTAATTAAATATATCTATAACGTTGAAAAAATATCGTTTTGTTTGGCTCATTTTCTTGATCATCGAATAGATCTCCTGAAAAAAATATCTTTAGCGCTACTTCCAATTAATATATAGCGAAAGAAACGTTTTTTTTTTTCTTTTCAGAGAGAAATAATTGAGAGTATATATATACATATATTGTGACGTTAAAATTTTTAACGTCCCTTAAATGGTTGACTCTCGCTCCTCCTGCTCAGCGTTCCGGCCACGATACAGCTTCGCAGGGTCTATTTGCGACAAAGGAATTGTTATTTTGCTAGGTAGAAAATTGATTGCGTCTCGAACATACTTTTTTTTTCTATATTCTTGAATGCGAGAATTGTCGGAGGGAGGAGAGCAGCCGCATGGAAGTCAGAGCGAGGGAGAGAGAGAGAAGGAAGATTTAAAGGTTCATCTTCGGCGTACTTCGAGTGGAGCTCGTACGCATTATTGGGGACTCACACGCACACAACATCTACACACTCATTCGTCAACGTCTCGATTTCGAACAATCTGGAATCTTCGAGAACATTATCATCGCAAAACGACGCTATTGGTCATCGTCGTTTTCCCGTTGTTACTTCAGGGGAGTCGCAATATTGGGTGACGTCGAACCCTGGTTCTGATAATCGAGGATAATCTCGTTAAAATATTTATTGTAATCTTCCTCATATCTTTCTCTTATTATTTGTCATCGTTACGAACTTATTATTTGGGCTAGGGGTTGTTTAAAGTAACTAATAACTAAATAATTATTCCCGGTAAAAATTCGGGGCCCCGTCTAACGCCCGTGATTAAGGAAGTAACGCAGGAAATAGAATTGATGGACAGACAAATACCAAACTTGGCAGAATGTTCGATTATAATATAAAAGAAACTCATACAAATTTTTAAGGTCCGAGGTGGGTTTTTACGCGAGATATTTATAATTTTGTTTATCTCTTTGCAAGCCAATTCAACATGGCCTCTTATGAGAAATCACGGAGTTAGCGCTACATTATTCCTCATATCTCCATAATTGATGGATAGATCAAGACGAAATTTAAACAGCAGAGAGATGAAATACTTAGAATCATTTATCTGGCTTAAAAATATTGAAAGGTGACTTATGACAGGAATAATAAGAACAATAAAAAGTACTCATAGCAAATTTTCGGACCTTTGCTTTGCTCGAAGTGCTGCAACGTCGCATATTCGAGGTTATGAGCGCGCATTTTGAAATTTCAACGTATGTAAAAATTCGTGCCGGCTGACTGTTACATATTTTTATAATTTTGTGTTTTTTGTTTACATGACATATTATATTTAATATCAATAGAATAAATAAATAAATTACATATTCAAAAACAATTTTATTTTTCATACGTATTATCTTACATATAAGTAGAATATTTTTTAACTCAAATAATATTCGTAATATTAACACAGTCTCAATTACTTTTCAAATAATTGAGATACATATACACTTGAAATCTTTTTGTTATCACGCAATGATGTGCTCCGAACGTTTTTGCCTGCTTCACGCTGATTAATTCTAGCCCGGTACACCTTTTCGGTAACTATTTTACCTTTCCAATAAAATCTCGGCTTTTTTTCTTTTGGCATAACGAACTCGCGATTAAATTAAACGAAAATTCACTGACACAGCTGATGAGCTGTCAACGGCATATGCAATGCTTTGAACACGCATATACACGCGCACACAAATATCAACCGAAAGCGACGTTGCCAAATTAAGTACTACTTAGGTCAAATTTTTTTATGACTAGGTGGGTAGTTGCGTTCCTTCCTTAACTGGCTTGTCACGCGCCTGTGACACCTCTTTGCGAATATTCGAGAGAAAGAGGAAAAAAGGGGGGTGAGAGTGTCGTGTGTGACTCTCGATTTCGTTAGATTTTCGGTGAGCGTTGAGCAGGACGCACGTGTGTAAGGAAACGGTAATTAATCTTTTATCTCTCTCCTTCTCGCTGCCCGAGTCGGTCAGTGAATATTGAGAATAATCTCCCGTCAATTTAACTCTGAAAGTTAAAATTGGTAAAGTGTTCGATTCTGCTAGATGCAAATAAAATTCGGTCGCGGCGGCATCTTCGCCTGTTGTTTTATCATCCATCTTTTCTTTTTTTTTGTTTTTATTGCCTTGTGTTCGAAGTGATCGCGAAGTAGCTTACGATAAAAATCCACGCAATAAGAATAGTTTCGTGGCCGAGACCGGAAATCTCCCGATATTTTGTGTAATTAAATCGTTACCGTCTTAAATTTTGTCCCGTGCTGTACGCGAGGATATTCGTGAGGAGAGAAGAGTGAGAGAAATGATGATCAAAGAGTGAGTGGGACCGGGAAAGAATAATCGGGGTACAATAATAAAATAGTCCGGCCGAATCACCGATTATCGGGTATTCGGTAAATTAGTGAATATTTGTCCATCTTTATTTCGTCATTTAATTTATTTAACCATCTTTTTATTTCTTTCCGTGAGTAGTTCCACGGTTAGAATAACGGGCTCGTAATAGATTGTATGTGTGTGTAGAATCCCGGTCGCGAGAGTGAGAGCGAAGAGTGTGTGAGTTCACGAATATTTTCCCGTCTCACTTTTTCTTTTCGCGAATATAATTTTTTTTTTGTATTCACTTTGATAATTAATAATGAAGAATCCGATTGTTTAAATGGTTTAGATTCCACGCGGGTGAACGGGATAAACTTTGTAACGAGAAAAGTGGCTTAAGATTTATTAATAAATATTCCCTATTCGTTATTAAGAGTGCTCAATTTTTCTTTGTTGCTTGACCTCGCCCATTCCGCTGTTGCAAAGCCGGCCAACCGCCTATATCTCTCTCTCTCTCTTGTATTAAGTCGCTTTAGCGGCTGGCGCCCAAATAAAATAATAAATTAATACAAGCGGGAGGAACGGGCTTTTGTGGCGTTGCGATTTTCCGTCACAATATATATATATATATACAAAGGAAAAAGGATTGGAGATCGTTGCGCCATCGCGGGTGGTTAACTATTCGCATAAACGCACTAACCCGGTTACTCAGGCTGAAACAACTCACACACTTCTACGTTATACTCGCCGCACGTATATCCTGGACCCGGACAAGACAAAGAGAGAGCGCTATGCAAGATAAAGAGCGAGGGAGAGAGGGAAGAAAGCTCTGGCGGATCTGGTCGGCCGGAAGTATCTCGGTCGCTGAGTCCAGCAACTAGAACTCGTCCTCAGAGTGAAAGCCTCAACACTCGACATGAGTTTGCTGATTTATATATCTATATTTATATAAACTGTACTTGTGTATATATATATATATATATATATATATAACTGTTGTGTTACCGCAATTGCATCTGCAGCTGCTGTCGCTGCAGGCGACGAGGCAAAGTGCCAGAGGGCGAGAATGCACACGCCCTCTGCGAACAACAGAGCAGCCCCTTATTCTCAAAGAAACAGAAATGGTCCACACGTAGCACGTCGTCGCGTCATCTGCACTCTTACACGTTTGAGGTTTCAACGTCGACAAAACAACGAAATGTCAAACGACTCGAATAAGATAACGTCGAATCGAATGTCTCTGAATTACTCACTAGTGCTGTATTTTACTCTCATATTTTTTAAGGTTCAACTGATTTTCATAAATTTCAATATTGATGGGTAATATTCGCTGTTCGCGCGGATTAACTGCTCCCTTGATGAGAATGCCTGAATAATTGATCGTTAAGATAAATAATTTGAAAAAGGGTAAAGAAATAGAAAATAGGTGAACTGTAGGATTAATTAGCGAGAGAGAAAGCGCATAATCTTGGGTCGAATGAATTTCGTGCTCGATCGATCGTCTCCATTTTCCTCGTTGCTTGGTACTCACTAGCGTTCATGCGCGAATAAATTAATCAGTCATTATTTCAGCGAGTCATCGTTAGGAGCGGCAATTCGGGTTCGATAAAAATTTAAATTGTGTTCCGCAGTCTTGTGCGGGGGTTGAGTAAAAAAGAGAATAAAGGAGTAAAAGAAGAGGAGAAAAAAAGAAAAACAAAAACAACGCGGATGAGAAGTTATGGAGAATGGGAATAAGAAAAGCCAATTAAAAATGCTGAAAGCACGATGCAGGGCGCTCCGAAAGATTTACCACTCGTTTTGTCTCTCTCTCTCTCTCTCTCTCTCACTCGCGCTCCTTCTCTATTTCGCTGATTCGGTTTCAGTTCCACCAACTCTCGAACTCACAAATGTTCATGGAACAATTGCATAGTCGTTTCTCGCGGCCCTTCGCATCTTTTTCTTTCTTCCTCTCTTCTTCTCTCTCTCTCTCTCTCTGTCTCGCTCTCGCCCTTCTCTTTCACTTTCTCCACTTTTCCGTGGATTTTAACGCGATTCCTCTGGAGTACCTTCTGCGTCGCTGCCGAGTTTGATATCGCGTTCTCGCTTGAGCTTTTTTTTTTCTTTCTTTATTTTCATTCGAAACTTTTTAATTGCGCGGTTTAGTCTCGGGACGTTTGTGTCTTGGCTACTACTACCGGGTATTCGCGGTTCCTCCCGGTCCTGAAAGTAAGAGAGCTAGTTCGAGAGAAAGAGAGTTAAAAAATCCAAGAGAGAGTAGTCCAGGGCCATCCAATTTGCGCGAATAGCTTTTTCCTTAAACGTGACGCGAGCGCGAAGACCGCGAGACCATTTTCTCCTTTTTTCCTTCTCCTCCTCCTCCTCCTCCTTCCCCGTTCCTTATTTTTCTTCTCGCATTCTCATTCTTTCTCCCGGTCAATTTTTTTCTTCCGTACTTCCGGAGACTTTACTTCCTACGGCCCGAGCCATTTTCACTCGCTCGTTTTCGCACCAATCTCTTTCACTACTTGCCATAACTTCTTTTTGATCCTGCCACTCAACGTTGCCTCCCTCTTCTCCTCTCCTCTTCTCTTCTCTCCTCTCCTCTCCGCTCTTCTCTCCACAACCCTTTTCCTCTTTATATTTACGTTCCGAGTTTCTCTGTCTGCTGTAACTATCCAACTCTATGGCCGTCCGGTCACTCGGCGCATTTCTTTTTCATCACAAGATTTTTTTTCCCTATTTTTTTCCATCACACACACACACACACACACACGTTCCCATAATGCCCTTTGTAAGGTAGTGAAGAATTGAGGGCACGCAAACAATCGGCACGTACTTGAAAAAAAAAAAAAAAAAATGACATTTCAGGTCACCCTGTAAAAATGGATGTGAAAATCCTAAAGTTTACGCTGGTGTTTTGTACCGAGAGCTTTCTATACGAGTTAAAAATAAAGTTTTGTATGCGTTTCAACGGTCTTTTTTTTCGTGCAGACTATACAACGAAATAGGAAAATATAAAAAAGAGAAAAACAGAATGACTAATAACGGGCTGATGAGAAAAAAATTCCCTGACATTTCCGTGACCCTTGCTGAATTATCCCTTTCGAAATGTTCAATTTCAGCGAAGAGGAATGTATTTTTCGAAATTGTAGGTTTTTCTGAAATTCATTGAACACAATATCGGTAATTCAATTCAATTAAATTCAATGATTGTTTATTTAAAAAAAAAAAAAACTGAACACTATGCTGATAATAACGCGACTTTTTTTTTAAACACGTTTTTAATTAATAGCAAAAGCCTTTTTGTTCTTTATCTTATGAAATATTCTTATTTATACGTCATAGTATTTTAAACATATTAAAAAATTGTGATCCTCGCGAAATGGGGCCTGTTATTATTCTTTATATTGAATCGGTTAAGAACATTTGAAAAATTTGCTTCAACCGCAATAATTAAAAAAGAAAAAATGAATAACAAAAAGCCTATAACGTACTGAATCACTCTAACAAATTGCAACTTCTTCTTTCATAAATATTCCCCCAACAAATTTTTAATTCCATGATATTTGCCTGATTTCCCTGATGGATTTTGTGTTCCCCGACATTTCCAAGTTTTTCCTGACAGTCGCGAGCACCATGAACGAGTGAGAGACAGAGAGAAATATAGATCGTAGGTCATAGTCGGTACACGTACACTCTTGCTCTCCTTACTAGAGCGTAGAATGATTGGCTGGATTACGAGACGTGGCCGGATTTTCCCCGAGAGTCAGCAAACCCTCCCGTCAAGTCTTCTGTCGAGAAATTGGTCTGCCACACCGCATTCGCTTACTCTCTCCCTCCCTCTCCCCCCCCCCCCTCTCTCTCTCCTTAAAGCACTAACGGATCGTGATGCACACATACACGTTTCGACATTTGTGTATTTTTCCAGGGTATATACCTTTGTGGGTGGAAGGAAAAGCGCTTCAAACGGTGAATGCAAGAAATGACAAGACGTTGGAACACGACTATGTGCTTTTGCAAGACGAGAGAGAGAGACAAGCAAAAAAAAAGAAAGAGATAGAGAGAAAGGACGATAGTGAGGTTTCTCAATGCACGAAGAGTGCACTCAAGGGGCTCCGTTTCTATATATATATAAATATATGGACAGCCAGGGTTGTTCACATGATACGTTGTATTTTCCAATAAACCCTTTCCCCTGTCCCTGGCAAACGCGACTCTCCACCGTTCATGGTATCTCGATGCGAGTCTTCCGGAAGTTGGGTAGTTTCACGTAGCAAGCGAAACTCCACGTAAAGGCAGACTGTAACTGAGCCCGCGTGCACAGAGAGCCATACAAATACCGAGGTTTGCTTTACGGTATACAAGGTGGTCAAAAAATTACGTGCTTCCTCAGCGGAATCTTTTTGATGGTAAAATTCTTTAAATAAAACTTCGCATTCGGTTTGCGCGGTATCATTGCGCTCTAAGCGATGATTAGACGTACTTTTTTCAAACTGAAAAGAAAAAGCAGAAAAATAGAAACAATTTTCCATACATTTTCTAACAACAGAAACGTTCCAAAAAATATGCACCAAGAGCATATCAATATTTTATCTTTTCTTTTCTCTTTGTCAGGAGACACATTTTTCGTGTATATTGTTGATGATGAAGAAAATGTTGTCAGTTATTATGCGCTTAAGAGGAAAGCATATACGAAGAAAGAGCCCTTGCAGAAATTTCGGAGCATTATCATGCATATCGTGTGTATATACAGCGCTGAAATTGGTAACTAGTAATATTGAGAGTGCGTTTACGGGGGAGTATAGACAAAGCTTGTTCATGTGAGTTTGAACCAAAGACATGGCTTTTGTGAGAGGAAACAGAGGGAAGAGGAGTCAGAGAAGAGAGAAAGCTGTTCGTATGTAATATGTCATTCATGTAGAAACGATCAGGAATACGCCCAGATGCCCTATTATCATACTCAAATGCATATTCTCCCTCCTGTCTTCCTTTCTTCGTCATTATATTTCTCTCTTCCTCTCTGTTACTCACGATGTTCTGACAGTTTATATATATATATAATCTGTACTTATGACTTATGCGTGTTCGTCAGTCCGTCAGCATCCAGGATGATTGGTTGCATGTAGTTAGAAACACGTGAGAGAGAAAGAGGATGGAGGGAAAGAGAAAGAGAGAGAGAGAGAGAGAGAGAGAGAGAGAGAGAGAGAGAGAAAGTGATGATTTTCGCGAAACTAAGGGTTCTAATGCACTAAGAGAAAAGGGTGGATAACGGGTGGAAAGGGCGAGGAGAAAGACAGAGGGATCGACAGAAAATCCTCAAGCGATCGTTATACCTTCGAGCACGTATGCACGAGAATTGTCGGGAACGTCGATAAAGCGTGTGAGAGAGAAAATGATAGAGAGATAAACGCGACGGGGTAAAGCGCATGCGCGTTGCTTCCAACCCCGTCTGTCCATTAATATGCGTGTGTGTGTGTGTGTGTGTGTGTGTGTGTGTTTTCCTACGGTGTACAATGTCCGACGTTCGATTCTGTCCCATTCCGTTGAATTTATTCCCATTACGTTCCGGAACCGATAAAATTTCAAGTGCGCTATCCGCGCGCGCGTACTCGAAACACAATAGTCTTTTAAAGCTCGTGCAAAATAGATGAAGGCGATTCGTGCATTTGTGAGTGTTTAAAAAATTCATTCGAGCATGAGACAGAAATTTGAACCGAGCGGACTCGACGCATAATTAAATTCTCCGCGATGAATGAGGCTATCGATATGAATAATTCAAAAAAAAAATTACAATCGACTGTTGCGAGCTTCTTCTTTTTCTTCTCTTTTTTTTTTCATCTCTTTCCTTTCCCCCAAGATAATGGGGCATCGATAACCTCAAAGTGCTTGCATCCTGCTGATAAGAGGGCCGATGTGATAGCGAGAGTGAAACGAGCGGAGAAAGCAAAGCAAAGAACGAAACAAAAAAAATTGCATCCCGTGTCGATGATGAGCGGAGAGAAAATAAATTGAGCATATCCGGCTGATATATGCGCGGCGATTTGATATTGAACGCGTGGGAGAGGCAAAAATGATATCGTAATAAAATTAATTAAACATCTATATTTCACTTGTGTCACGATACAGTTAAATAAATAAATAAATAAATAAATAAATAAATAAATAATGCTTAAAATTTGAGAACCAAAGTAAATGACCGCTATTTCAATACGCAAATAAAATATTTAGTCGCAATGATGGGGTCACGGGGATGAGAAGAAAAAATTATATTGATTTTTGGGCAAGGTGATTTCTGGCGCCTCGCTAGGAGAATACTGACTCGCACGGGATGTATTAAACGAGTTATCCAAGTGTATATATACGTCTATGTATGAGTTTATTAGGGCTCGACGATTCGTTTTCTCGTCCTTCTTCTCCTCACCTTCTTCGTTCAACCTTCTCTGCCTCTTACTCTCTTTCTCTCTTCCTCTCCCTTTGCCTCGTTTTCACTCTACACCATAGAGAGCTGGGAAAACTCAATTCGCGGTCTTTCCACTCGAGCTGCCTGCGCGGATAAACAAATTCAAACGTCCGAAAGCCGGAGGCTTAAGTAACTTTCATCAAAGCGCACTTTACTCTATATATACTTTGGCTCTTTCATCGTTTATAGCTAGCCGAAATTCCCTCTTTTCTTCGTCTCGTCCTCTCCTAACCCCCCCCCCCCCCTCTCTCTCTCTCTTTCTTTCTCTGTCTTTCGCGCGCAATTTAAATACGCCGGCAAACGCTTTTCCAGAGAGCTCGTCGATCCTAAAATCCTAATTTTCCACCAAGTCCCAAATATATACAGAGCACGAATAACCGAATAATCTGCATAAACTGCTATCGGAAAATAGATTAACCGGCATAGCAAGTATATGCAGCAAAAAGCACTACACAATAAAGCAACGAGTTTAAGAGGAGGGAACAAAAAAATAGAGTAAAAGAGTTTATTGCCCAACTCGGTTCGACTTTTAGTGCACGGATTACGTCGCAATCCCAGGAAAGACTCGGGACCTTGGCTCTTCATTGATAGCGGACGAAATTTACAATTAATTTTCCGATTACTTAGTCCCACCTTAAGCCCCATGAGAATTACAGTTTTCATTACTTTTCATCTCCAACAAAATATACAAAACGTTACACCTCACTGTGGCTGGGTTTCGAATCGGTGTCACCGGTTAAAATAACATCAAGACAAAATAACACACACGACAAAATAACATGAAAAACATGAGAATCGAGTGATATTAATATGATGTGTGTTTTTTTTCGAATCGCAGATATTTTTCATACATTTTTAGATCATAATTTGGACCAGCTCAAAGGAACGTGTTTAAAAAAAAAATAAAATAAAATAGAAACATTCATTTTACGAGAAAAAAAAAATATACAAAATTTCACATCTCGTTAATGTTCGAACTGTAGATCTTTATCAGACTTTTTTATACTTTGAAAGGCCTCAAAGGGATGCATGAGGTTAAATACCGGGCGACTCTGTAATTATACAAAATAAAAAATGTTTTAAATCTCATCCTCCATCGTGTCCCAATTACAAATACTCCAACAATTTCGACGAGTTCCATTGAGAAAAAAGAAGTGCCCTATAATTTTACATCTTTATTTTTACGACAATGTCAAAAAACACGAAGCAAATCTTTATTTTTCCCCATTTTTTCTTTTCCTTATTATCTTATCTTAAGATCTTAGTTTCAAAATTTAATTTTCACGTAGCCGGTACACACGGAGCAAAATGATTTTTCTTATAGCAAGAGGCATAATTTCCACCTGTTACGTAAGTCGATAGGTGCAGCATCCACAGAGAGTAAAGCAAGACTCTTCTCTGCGTTCTAAAACGTGGCCAATTGATTTATACTACGCTACAATGTATAAGAGAGAAATGGAATAAGATAAATAGAGCCGGAGAGGAACAAGGACGCGTATGTGGTTACATCGCGGCGTTGCTGTTGAATTTCCTTGAGAAAACAATCTCTGAGCACTCATGAAGAGCCATACATTTATACATGTATAAATATAGGAATGAAAAACCCTCCCGCAGCAAGCTACATAAATGCATGAGTCAGTTTTACTAATACTGCGTCCACATCTCAGACGGTGTACCGCCACATTCAATTCCATCTGATTTTTAAGTTTGCGCCGTTAGGTATGGCGAATTTTTTTTTTTTTTTCATCGGGCCATATTATCAACATTTTTTTGCAGTTCTGAGATATGAAAACTAGTATAATTTTTGAAGGAAGTATTTTAGAGGCTCGTATACTAATTCTAAATAAATTGAGAAAACTATAAAAAGAAAAAAAAATGTACACCGCCGCCACAGCTTTCGCGGCGTCACGTGCATCGGTGTAAACTTTATACCGCAGATGTTTTAGGAGTAAACTTACGAAGCGGTATTTTATTGTTTCTGTACAATTTTAAGAGGCTTATTATTTTTTTTTTTATTATGCTAATATTTCTGTAAACACGATAATACTGAATTATTGATGGGAAATACGTCGACATACGACAAATTCTCGTCTTTTATCATGAGTCTCATGAGAAAAGTATAATAAACATAAAGAGAATAAAGTAAATAGTGGAAAAGCTTACCGTTCGAATGCATTTGTGGCTGGGAGAAATAAAGTCGAGGCCTCGTTGTCCCTCGCCGGTGAAGCAACTTTGTATATTCCTCATAAAGTTGCGTCTGATGGCTTTGAGTGAGTAAACGCAGAGTGCCGATTGATTGAGTGGCCGATCGCTGTTAACGGCGGTGCTTTGGGCAAAAACGGCAAAAAGAACATCGTCCTGTGCGGTAATTCCTAGATCACCGGCTAATACGGAGCCGGCTTTGCCAACGTAGGCAGCTTGAACGAGATTGTAGTTGATCTCTTTACCGGTGCATTCGATGGGGACTTCGGTATAGGAATAATAGTATTTGTCTTCTTGGCAGACGCGTACGAGTTTCGATATGTAAGCGGGAACGGCGGTGTCCTTCAATTGGGTGGTGAAAAAGTAGCTGAAGCCCTCGGAGCTAAAGCCATAAACGTAATTGATGGGATAACGCTCGCGAGCCAAAGAATTAACGAAAATGCGAGTACCGGTTGTGACGGCAGATTCGGCGATATTGAGCATTTTGTCTTTGTCGAGGGAGCGTGAGCTTACAGCTGGTACTTCCGCCCGATAAGGTGAATTACCCGTAAACGTGACACCGACGTACATGACTTGTGAGACCGGTGGATTCGGAGGACCCGGTGCGATAAAGGCAAAAGTCGAGGCTGTCGCGTTATTCGCGACAACGGGCTCTTTGATCTTTTGTACAACGTCAGTAATATTGTGAAGATTACGAGCTGTACAGATTCCCTGAAAGAGACTACCGCAAGATATAAGCCGGGTTGTCGTGTAATCGATAACCAAAACTTTGTTAACGTCATCGGCGAGCTTTTTCACGGTTTCTCGGGGGCAATCGAGGGTCGAACAGAGCAACGCATCGTCCTGAGGTCCCGTTATAACTTTCACAACGAGATTGAGATCGGGGGAAAATTGATACAACCGATTAACCGCACCTACGTAAACGCGACCGGTATTCTTGTCTACTACGAGATGATTCATTCGCTGTACTTCGGGATCGTAAAACTTACTGACAATATTGTACGATGCTTGGGCATTCGCGACGCAGTTTAAAGTTCGCCACGTGCCAAACAATTGTACGAAAAAATATAATACTATTAAATTGTTGGAGAGTTGGTGGGGCGACGATCGCCGACGAAACCGGCAGCACTCGTGGAGCTTCATTTTCGTCTTAAAATCCCGCCACTAACCGCACTCTTACGCTCTTCGTGGGATCCGCTTGACTGGGACTCCCAGATAACTCCTCGCCCGACAAAACGACACTTTGACAAATGTAACTTTCTCTAAACTACGCCGGGGCGAGATTTTCACTCGCCCTTGTGTCTTCTTGTGTGTTTTTTATTTTTTCTTCTTTTTTTCCTCCTTCTGCCCCCTCTTGGATGGAGCCACTTCCACGTTACGAATCTTCCGAACAGCCACGTCTGCAATCATAAAACAAAACGGGAACATATCGTTAGGCGTTTCATTCATGCCAAACAGGATATCGTTTTGTTAGCATTGAAAAGAGCTGTCATAGCTTCTTCTTTTTCTTTTATAACGACGTATTTTCTCTTGATGGCTCTATAAATTCAATAAATTCTTTACCACGCCACATCGGAAAAGAAGGTTCCCAGAACTAATTGTCAATTTATTCTGTGCCATTTGCCAGTGTAAATAGTACAAGCGGATGAGGTTCGTAATAAACAATAACTACAAAGTCTGACCAGTTTTGAATAACAAAACTTGTTATAATTTCATGCCCAAGTATTCACAGCGAAGAATCAAATTTTTGCAGTCTTGATACCGGATTGGCCTGACTGTACGAGAGGTACAGATAAAGAAGGAGAAACACACACACACACACAGAGAGAGAGAGAGAGAGAGAGAGAGAGAGAGAGGGAAGTTTCCTTAACGAGGAGAGAATCGCGGAGAGTCATCGTGCTGGGGATTCGTGGGCGAGTGGGCTTAGTTGGCTAACGAAGTCCTCTCTCTCTCTCTCTTCCTCTCTCCGACTTGATCTTGGTATCTTCTTCTCTGTTCGACCTGGCGGATGAGAAGGTGGAGAGCTGTGTGGCAGAGTACATACGAGAGCAGAGGGATCGATAGTGACTTTGGATTGATTTCAGCTGCGACTCTGTCAGCCGAGTAGCACACAAACACGGACACATTCAAAGTAAACCCGAACGCAAGACGATAACTGTGCTCCGGATAGTTAACGTGGTATATGCACTGTAAAAAGGGATTCGAGAGCTCGCGCGAGTTAGCCGGCTCTCCCTCGTCCTCGTTGCACTCGAGCGTGTGCTCTCGTGCCAGTTCACGATACGGACGTGTGCAGCTCTCACTCGAGATTCATCGGGGGGCTTGCCTCTTGTGTCTCTCGCAAATGTACTAAGTACGGATATACTCGCGTACCAGTATGTCCATGTATATAAATGTACGTATGGAGGAATATGCGTGGGTTGTCGGACCAACTGCAACTTCCATCTTCTCCGTTCATGTGCAAACGAATAGACCAACGGACGCGCGCCCTCTGTACTCGTTAGTACACGTATGTACGCATATATGCTGTATATATATACGAGAGGAGATGTACGTTTCGTACGTAAGATTTGTTTCATCGTTGCGAACCGCCTTACAAGCAACGACCCTCCGGAGTCGGCTGACTTTGAAAATAATAAAAGGAGAATGGAGAATTGTTGAGCAAGCTGTTCATAATATATACTTTTATAAAACCAGGTATGAATTACAATTGGTAAAAGCAATTAAAGATAAAAGAAAAGTAAAACTAAGAACTGTTATAATCGAGAGAGGATATATATTGCGGTGTGTACATCATGAGAGAGCCAGGAAAGGATTTCAACATTAGAGAGTCAGCAGGTCGAGATGTGCAACAGAAGTATATGTTACATAATGCTCGGGTCACGAGAGTCAGACCAAAAGAACGAGGAACACAAAGAGAGATTGGATGTGCTCTGAAATAAGTGAGGAGACAAGTTGGAAGTAAAATTCGTTCGAGAGGGCATGTGTAAACGAGTTCGTCATGCACTCGAGGTCCATATGTCGATAAATCGACTGAAAAACTAGAAGCACAGTTCGTTTCTTCTTCTCTTCCTGTCGTTGTACGGAAAAAAGACAGGATGTCCAAAGGGAAAGAGTGAACAAAGATCGCCACATCTCGGGCAGTTGATCTTTGCTCCGTGTCTCTACGTGTAGCTGAGTTTATATACCAAAGGAAGCAGGGCCAACGTAATCTAACCTACACTTAACCTGCTTCTGTACAAGATCACACCGACATAAAGCCGGGGGAGGTGGGATGGTATTGGCCCCGACGAGAAAGTTTTCACGCGTGCTACGGAAGGCGACCACGAGCATCAACTCAGGGAGGCGACACAGGGTCTTGGAAACATTGTTCCCTGGGATTACTGCGACAAGGGGCGAGAGCGCTCTCCGGGGGCAAGAGAAGAGAGAGTAAGTGTGGTGTGTTTGTGCACAAACTGTTGGACCGCCCCTGGATATAGAGCAATTTACCATCCAGTGGAGTGAGAGAAAAACAGAGAGAGAGAGAGAGAGAGAGAGAGAGAGAGAGAGAGAGAGAGGAGAGAGAGAGAGAGAGATGGATAGATAGATAGAGAGACCCCAGACGGTTATACACATGGCGTACTATTCCCGTCCCGATCCTGCAGGATCTTCGAAGCCGCACAGAGTTCTAGATCCCTCTTGGTGCACGGTTTGCTGCGAGGTTCGAGGATATAGCTTCCGGTCCCGTGGGAGTCAAGGAAACGGAAGAAATTGCCGATATAGATAGACGGAGACCACAAGGAAACCAGAGATAGGAAGAAAGGTCTCGACCGTATAGCCAACTCAAAGTACAAGTGTGGAAACCTTGCAAGAAGAAAAAAAAAGCGTAGAAGAAGAATAGAGAGCAAGAGAGAGATAGAGAAATTGGGGGTTGGTCGTGAACCACGAGCGATTTATCGGCGGTGCACCAGGTGCCTGCACTGACGCTTCCCTCTAAAGTATATTTTCCTCTTTTCCACACATTCGCCTGTTCTTTAACCCCCTTGCATTATTTCTCCTAACGCGTACTTCCGCCCTCCTCTTCCCTATTTCTCTCACCTCCGAGCAAGCCGACTTCAAGGCAAGCTCGAGGATAAAGAATATTCAAAAAAAAAAATAACAACGGGAAAGTAATTATTATGATTCCAGGTACATATAAGACCGCGGCATTCATCAGGTCACGTGCAGAACGGATTACACACATCGCTATGTGAGAATCTTTTGTACTTGCACTTCCTATTTGCACGGGTTACCCACGTTTTTTTAAGGAGATGCTCCTTTTATGTCGAGGGACGCGTTCGTCTTGTGCTAAAGTCATCGTATAATTCGCGTCTGGTACAACAGGCTTTTTCCCTCTCGCATACGCCCCAGCGCGCAGGTTACAGTTGTTTATCGGAGCACTGAGTTGATTAATCGATCACGTCGACATCGACGAACGTACGCTATGATTTCCGGATAGCAGAACAAGTGTGAATCACGTGCTAAAGATTTTTCAACGGGATCGAGGGAGCAATCGAAGAAGCAATGAGAAAATAAAAAGCGCGAAAGAGATAGACGGAAGAATATAAAAACAGTCATGAGAGCTGCGTTTCAGCCGCAAAAGAAAAGCAAGGTTGACTGAGGTTTTGTACGTTTCAGAGAAGGTCGCAACTATTATCTTTCATGTTAGCTCCAACTTTGGTAATTTAAAACTAGCATACGCGGTTTAACGGCAAATATCCGTTTGAACTTATATCAAAGAATAAAGTAGTGCGAATGCTGAGAGTTCGTAACTAAAGCTAAAGAATTATATATCGTAGTCCTTGTCGTCACCAATTTGAGAATTGGCCGGATAAGGATTGCCGGTCAGCCCCGATTTCACATACACAAATATAGGCAAGCGAAGCCGTGTACTATATGAAGAGAATGTAAAAGATCGAGTACGTAGCGCGGGCGACCTACAAGCAGCCCGCGAAAGAATAACGAGTTGACCTGGACTTTTCGTGAATAATATTGGAGTGTGTTCGTCGGAGCAACTATATTGGAGTGTGCTTGAAGCAACTATACAATATACATACACGAGTTTTGTATGCTACTTGCGAGCTTTGTTGGTGTACGCGAATAATTTCTCGGCGTTGCGGGGGCTGGACCAGCTTGACCGGGCCGTAAACGGGATTTCGCAGTAACTCGTTCCACCTTTTCGCTCTCTCTCTCTCTCTCTCTCTCTCTCTCTCTCTCTCTCCCTCCCTCTCTCTCTCTCTCTCTCTCTCTCTCGTTCTCGGTCTCTTTTAACGCGTTCTTGCCCCCGGCATCTTGTATAGTGAATAGGTTGGTCGCACGTGTCGGTACTGTGAAATACATACGGGGAACATGAAATATACTCGGCTCGCGACCTCATACGCGTATAATAAAATACACGAAAACTGAGTGAACTAAATACAGCCATAAGTATCATCGTTCTTTGGTCAAAAACTATTGTCCAAAGAGAAGGTTGTTCTATTAATTATACCATCAGAATTTCTGGTTAATATGGAAGGCAAGAGCCTCTGCTAAACCAGAAACACACGGTGGATTAGGGGGGTCACAGGACGAACGTAATCGAGACGACTCAGGACGTTTCTCTTTGTAGCCCGGAGTGTAATTATGCGTGACCTTTGTCCCTAATTAGCCCACGTGCCATGAACGCTCGCGGGAGGAGAGCGCGGGGAGAGAATGAGAAATAGAAGGACATATAGTAGTTACAAACCTCCGCAATTCACCGAGCTATATTAATAGTCAGTGGTTTGCCAAACTGACCACGTATTATCACAACGTTTAGGCAAACTATTTGGATGAAAGGGACAGCTGTACAACATTCCGCATGGCTAGAATTGCTACCTCACCACGCGATGATCGACCACTTTGTCGGTATGGCTGCATTATACATGCGTACATAATATATGAGTCTGACCAACGGACCAAGAAAATAATCATTTTAAATAATGTAACATTTGACATAACGACCCAAGTGGAGATCGTGATCGTTCCCATTGACATTTTCGTCGACAAACGATGGAGCAAAAAATGAAAAAGTAATACAGGAAGAGCACGATATAGAGAGTAAACTGTATAAATGGTTCGTGGGAGAGATGCGACATGAGGGAATCAAGAGAAGGTAGCGAAATAAGGAGTGTTGACGATCAGAAGAAAGCTTATACAAAGAGACGCATCGAGGAAGTACAGAGCGAGCGGTCCATAAAGACCGGGAGAGACAGTAAAGCAAAAAGGAGATGAACAAGGAGCAGCGAAACGAGTAAATAAAAAAAAAAAAAAAAAAAAAATAAAGAAAGGTAGCGAGATAGGTGACGATGTAAGTCGAAGAAAAAGGGGGAACAAAGGAGAAAAGTAAACGAAAAGAAAAAGAGAGAAAAACTGTTAAGTTGCTGGTGAAAAATTCTCACGAGTCTCTTCGTGGGGGAGTTTAGAAGGCCGTAATGATCTAACCAAGAGAAAGATAGAAAAAGAGGGAGAGGCCACAAACTGACGCGGACAAGTTGAACAATCGTTAAGAGTTTAAACAAGCTAAAGAGAATAGATGGGAGGGAAAAGTCCGAGGAGAGTCGCGCACCTTGGTCAGCACTATATATATATATATATATATATATATATATATATATATATATATATATATATATGTATGTATGTATACTTAGGAATAACCACAGAGCAATGAAGAGTATGCGTACACACATGTAGGAACAGTGTAGTTGGTGAACTCGGTGTAAACACGGAAAAACCGGCAAAGCGAGACGAGTCGAACATCTCCCGCGTTGTGATCTACGCAACGACACTTTCCAAGAATTTCAACCGAGAGATAAACACGGTGAAAAGATGAGGCAAACTTGATCTTCCATGTCTCGTATTTTTTGGGGTTATTCGTTGCTTTTCCTCGAGCATGGTTTTTCATTGCATACATTCGATATAATTTCTCCCAAAAACTTTCTTTACCAAAATGATTTACATAACGGTTCATACATTTATAAATTTTTTATAAAATTTTTCTTTTCATTGCTCCTTTATCCTACGTTTTCCAACTTATTATCACGTACGTCTCGGTTATTGGCTCTTGTATTTATTTTATTACTGACCCTGGAGAGTCCCGGGTCACAGATTATACAGTTTCTTCGTACCTCGAATAGCCTATATATATGTATATAAAAATGAAGATGTACATATATAAATATATATATATATATATATAGATATGTATGTCGGGCGAAACTTCGCCGACGAAGAAAACGTGCACGAGCGTTCGAAGGAGCCTTAAGGATCTCTTTCCTCTCTTATTTTGTTCTAGCTTGTTTTCCACACAAATGCCCGATGAAGAAAGAGCAAGAGAATACAAGAGACGTGGTTCACGTACCTCGTTCGTTCGTGACAAAGATAAAGAGGGTGAGTCCTCTTTCTTTCCCTCCCGCTCTCTCCTTCTCTCTCTCTCACCCTCTCACTCTTTCACGTTTCTTGCACGAGTTCTGAACGACAGACGGAACGAAAGAAACAGAAACATCAAGGGAGTAAGAGAAATGAGAAAGAAAACGAGCGAGAGAGAAAGAGAGAAAAGAAGAAACCGTGATAGCAATGACGTTGGTGGATTCCGTCACGAGATCTCACCGTCGTGGTCAAAGTGGGTTCGAGCGCAGCATCCAAGAGAAGACGAGACCAAGTAAGAGGACGATGTGGTCTCTCGTCTCAGGATGTACAGACCGTAGCAACTGTGCAGAGAAAAGATGGGAGGTGGAGAAGCTTGGACGTATATAGCGAATGATAGAACAAGACGAGGAAGAAAGAGAACGAGAGAGCGAGACAGAAAGGTACAGAGATGGTCGCAACTCCTATGCACACAGTTCCGGGAGCCACTGTGAATAATTTCGAACCAATTAGCGAGAACTACAAGATGCCCTATAACGGAGCTGACACAACGGGAGGCGTAGGAGTTAAGAGATTGTTTAGACTGTGCAATGACAGTCACTATTTTTTTTTTTTTATTTTATTTACCATTGCCCAGGGTTTTCCCCTTTTTAGCTTGCCCCCCCCCCCCCCCCCTTTTCCAAAGACACCCCCCTGTGCGGCTGCAGCCGACTTATCCCCAACTGTATCGCATTTGCCGAAGGGAAACTGCAGAAAACCTTGCCGATACAGCCGGTACCTACCTAATTTCCCCGGGTAGCAATGCGAGCATGCTCAAGCACAGCTACCAGAGGCGCTTAAGAAAGATACCTCTTCAGCTGTAATGCAATGAGCTAGCCAGTACACGGCTAGGGGGGGGCCGCCATCCGCACGATGGGAACCGTCCACGGGAGGCACCCGGAGCCGTACACCGACCGCTCAGGCATCACAGCGAGGTCTGGACATGATTTTTATAAAGGTGGAGTCCAAACCACCCGGGATTACAGTGGAAACACGTGAAAAAAATCTCAATTTTTCATTGGTGTTTTGGTCGGGATTCGAACCCGGGACTCGCGGCGTGCGAGCCCGAGCCCTTATCCACTAGACCAACCGCTCTCCCCAATGACAGTCACTAATATTTCTCTAAAGATGGCAGATCATGTATTAAATATATGTTGTGACGTGATAATTTTGCCCACGTCACAAATTGGTTAACAATTGGCACGGCACGAGAAAGGAGCGTTTTTCGTCGCTGACGAATTGCTCTCGAGCTTATCTAAAAGGGCCAAACGCTAGCGTATTTATTGATTATTAATTTCTTTTATTTTATAATTTTTTATACGAGCGAACGACGGTCTCATACATCGAAAAACATCGAGAGAGAGAGAGAGAGAGAGAGAGAACATCGGAAATATCATCATTGTCAGAATTGTCGTATCGTTGAGAGGGAAGGCTTGAGAAGTTTCGGTCGTCAAGGTCATCGACGGAGCGCGAAAAATCATATCGAGCGAGGGTCGCTAGCTCGAAGCCCTCACCCAGAGCTGTCGAACTCGACGATGCGTCAATCAGCATCGGGGATCTTCGGTAAACCTCGGACGTATCGAAAGTCATCGTTGATCAGCGTCGCGCCCGTTTCGAATTCATACTCGAAATTTAAATATAGTTGGCGAATAATAAAAGGAGAGGGCGAAGGTTCGAGAAAATTCTAGATTCCCGTGAGTAGGCGAAGGGTGGGGGGCTAGGACCCTAATCCGCGATATCGCGCTTCGGAAAAATTATCGGGGACTCGAGTTTTGGGCAGCAACGACGGAGGACGTCTTTTTCTCGAGCCGTGGCCGTTCCGATCAAGAATTCGACGCCCCGAATTATCGATGGAGAGAATATCCGTGATCTTTTTCCGGATCTCGTCCTACTGAAACTGTAGCGGTGAGCCGTCGTTTCGCTCTAATTTTGTTGTACCGTTTTGAGTAATATTCGCGAGTATATTTTGTGAATTTTGGGATTTAAAAGAGCGATATTGTTTCGGGGTACGTACGCGTTTGGAAAATTCTAGTAACGTCTTGTCCCGCGATTTAAAACGTTCGCGAATTGTCGTTGTTAAAGTTTTATTTTGAATTGCCGAGAGGAATTCTAGTATTTGATTTAGCTCAATCTCGAGATCCATAGTTGTAAGTTAAATTGTTATAATATCGAGCCGAAAGGCAAATATTTTTGTTATAAAATTATTTTCGAACGCTTAAAAATTAGAAATTCTTTTAAATTATTGAATGTCAAATATTGAGAATTATTGTAAACTTTTCATATAATATTTTTCCGGAAATCTTATTTTATTCAAAATTTTAATGTCATTTAATAATAAATGCTATTGTAATTCCGGAGTTGGATTGATGGTGTGAATATTTATTTTGTATAATTCACCCAGCCCCTCTACCACCATTGGTTTAAAATACAGCTACGACCGGGAAACCTTATTATTTTGTTCTCGATAATTTCAAATAAAATTTGTTTAAGAATTATCTTAAACTGGCGTCCAGAAAGTATCGAGAGCAAATATAATTTGAAGCGCTTGACGGGAAAAGCGTTACAATGTATTCATAAAGGGGTACGTAAAAACAATATTTCTAGTAAATTGAGGAAGCATACAGCCTCGTGTAAATTCGCGTCATTTTTGAGATATGTACTGTGACGTGGTAATTTTGCCCACGTCCCAAAATGTTTAAAAATTGGCACGGCACGAGAGGGAAGCGTTTTTCGTCGATGAAGAATTTCTCTCGAGTACATCCAGAAGGGCCAAATGCTTGCGTATTTCTCATTTACTAATTTTATTTTGAATTATTTTATTTTTGTACGAGCGAAAGAAGGTCTCTTATACCGAAGAACATCGGATTATCGTCGTTTTCGGGAGGTTTTATCGTCGAGGAAAGGCTTATGGCGAAGTTCAAGGTCATCAAGCGTGGGTCGCTAGCTCCATGCCCTCACCCTGAGCTGTCGAACTCAGGATGCGTCTTTCAGCATTCCGGAGATTGCCGTGTTCTCGTTAGAAGTCACAGTCATCATCTTATCGGGACGAAACATCGAATTTGCCGCTCAACGAATCTTTGAAATTACCGCTCAGCGAAACAAAAACTGTCGCTCGGAAATATCGTCGAAATTCAAAATATATCGTTGAGGTCAGGTCGGCGAGAGAAGACTCTAGAATATTCGAGAACAAACAGTTGCGATTCTCGTGAGGAGGCAACGGGTAGGGGGTTAGGACCCTAATTCGCGTATTGGCTCTCGGTACAATTATCGGGGACTCGAGTTTTGGGCAGCAACGACGGAGGACGTCTTTTTCTCGAGCCGTGGCCGTTCCGATCAAGAATTCGACGCCCCGAATTATCGATGGAGAGAATATCCGTGGTCTTTTTCCGGATCTCGTCCTACTGAAACTGTAGCGGTGAGCCGTCGTTTCGCTCTAATTTTGTGGTACCGTTTTGAGTAATATTCGCGAATAATATTTTGGAATTTTGAGAGCAAAAGAGTGATATTGTTTCGGGGTACGCACGCGTTTGGAAAATTTCGGTTACGTCTTGTCTTGCGATTTAATTCTTTCGCGAATTGTCGTTGTCTTTTATTAGTTTGAATTGCCGAGAGGAATTCTATTATATTCTTTTGTCCAATCTCGAGATCCATAGTTTGTAAAAATTGTTATATAATTGTCGATGTAGATCTATATTATTTTATCGTTGGAAAGTACGTTAATGGAGTGATCTTTAACGTTACGCAATTTTGGTATGATAGATCGACTAAAAAGGTTACTTTATTGTTAATTTAATTTCGACGGTTAACAGAAGAACATTGTATTTCTGAATTTATTTTTTGAAACATTTTGTATCGAAATTTATTTTTCTTTTCTTTTATTCAATTGTAATTATTAAATTGTAAATTTATATTTTTCCGGAAAAACCAAATCCAATTTATCCTTAATTTGTTTTCACTGAATAAATATCAATTGTAATTCTGGATTTGTGTGAGAATTGAGAGTGATTAATTTTGTATTTTGTATTTGACCTCGCCCCTCTACCAAATCGTTTCAAACTACGGCTACGACCGGGAAAACATCTTTATTTGTTCTCGATGGTTTCGAATAAAATTTGTTTAAGAATTTTCTTAAACTGGCGTCCAGAAATTATCGAGAATAAATATATTTTGTGCGACTCAGGGGAAAAAGTCGTTACAGTACATATTAAAAACAAAATGTCTCATTTTATTAAAGTCGTATGTACAATACGATATTTGTCTCAAACAGGTATGAATCATATTTGAAGCCTTTTCTCGTGAAACGCATATATTTCCGGTAATATATACCTAGAAACGTTATAACTAAAGACAGCCAGTACATAATTTTATTATACACGTACGTACGTAGGTAACTACAAAAGTTTTGTCGCGATTTTGCATAGTGAGGTAATACTCGGGAGTGATAAAACTTTTGTAGCAACCTACGTACGTCACGCCAAATTATTATAACAATATTAGAAAGAGAACGAGCCTGAAAGCAAGATTTTTGAAGATAAATAAAAGCCTTGTCTACCGTTTCGAAGTATATTTAGACATAAATTTTGGTGCTAATGCAAATGGATTCGTTCTTAAATTGTTGTTACTAAGCGTAAAAAATATTTCATAATTAATCCAGATGATAATGAATTTCATAGATAGTCGATTCATTTTAGTTAATTTTAGTTCGATCCCAATAAATCCTCAAGCTTCACAATCGTGGACGCAAAACGCGGTGTACCTCGTGCAGTATCGAATAAAGGTAAAATCGTGTAATCGATAGAAACGATGGTTTCAAATAAGGGCAAGGAGGGAGGGGCCAGGGGGAAATAAAGAAAGAGATAGGAGAGGAAGATAAGAGTTAAATGTTCGAGCACAGTGAAATTTCTTGATATATAATCTCCGGAGCGTCTGTAGCTCCGATTAAATTTTCAGAGGTCGATTGGAAAAGTTCTCAGTGAAAATGCACGTTCGTGGCGCTCACTTCAATCGGCACCTTTTTGATCTCACGATAAATTATAGATGAAGAGAGCTTGTAGGATTCCGAAAGCCTCGAAAGGTCGGAAACATCTTTTTGTTTAACAAATACCCTTTTTTGTAAAGTATTCAATTTTATATCTTAGAACAAAACCGTTTTTTTATGGTAGTATTTTTTTTTTTTTTTTTTTTTTTTTTTTTAATACAGCGATGAATCAAGGAATATTCTTGTCATCATGATATTGGAAGAAGATCGAAAAAAAAGAGTCACAGAACGAAAAGCCCCGGTTACAAAAGAGAGTACTTTGCAACAATCACGATTTAGAAAAAATGTCAAACAGACTGAAAGAAAAAATATTATCCTCTATATGCATTCAGCGGTTGCTACGTCACCGACCCATTCCGCATAGGGCACGAGATTTTTCCGTGATTATTAACGACTCTCGCATGAAATCTCATTTTTTGGGACTTCCAATATCGTTAGTACCACCTGAATGTAAAGTTTAATATGATGAGAAAAAGAAAGTCGTTGAGAGTTTTATTCCCTCCTGCCAGAGAGAGCGTTTGGTGCAGTATTTGCGGGGGTCTGACATTAAACCGTAATTGGATTAAAGCACGATGGGAGAGGGAATGAAAAAAGAAACGAGTCTATGTGGAGCCGAGACAAATGTTTCTACCATGTTTCGAAATTGTTCAAGAACGTGTACAGTTTGCGGTTGTAAAAGACCGAGAGAGAGAGAGAGAGAGAGAGAGCGAGAGAGAGAGAGGAGGGAACAAGAAAGAAAGGGAACACGCTAACGTTAGCCACGAGGGAGCCAAAGAGCTAATTGTAGTATAACAAAGCCGGATGTCGTACCTGGGGCAAATGTACTTCTTTGCACAATCTATAGTACACATTTTGCCTCGCCCTTAGTAAGCGCGTATATGCGTAAAAGCGCGAGTACATGTACCTACTTGACTCAAGGCAAAACCATTCTCTCTCCCTTTTTCTCTCTTCTGTTTCTTCGCGTACATCGTCATTATAATTTTCATGCACCTACAATCTCTATCTCTGTTGGCCTTCAGTTGCTCATTTTGCCTCGAGATGCAGTTTTTTCTCCTCTCTCTCTCTCTCTCTCTCTCTCTCTCTCTCTCTCTCTCTCTCTTCCTCTTTTTTTTATGCTCAACGATAAATCCCGTTATTACAATTATTCTTAACAAGCTATACGCGCTTACCCGTTACAACGTTTTTGTAAATCATCCATCCCTCAGAAACGTAACATTCGTGTACCAATAATTTTTTAACACGACTGTACATAATAAAACTGCTGCCATTGAGGGTTTCTATACATCATATACTCAATGTTGCCTCAAAGCCTAAGCTTTGGCAAAGTCCGTAAACCGAAAGCGATAAAGCGAGGAGAATACAAAGAGCAATAGGGAAAGGATAGAGAGAACAAAATTTGGGGTGATAGTGCGGAGTGTCCAAGTTCCACATGTGTCTGTACAAAATGCTGTGGCCAAAGTTCTTTGAGCGAAGGGAGCGACAATAAGCCCTTGGGTATAGAGCCTCTAGGATATCGAAACAAGAAGATACAATTTTATATAGAGGCTGATTCAAATATCGCGCCCAATATTTAACAGGAAAAATAAATCATTTATTTTGAGTTACACGTTGACGGAATTCACGAAAAGACTTTTTTCCGCAAATGTATTATTAATTTTTCGAATGAGTCCCATTTTTTTTTCTTCTAAACTCAGCATGTGAGCAGATAATGAAAAACAAACAAAAAACAATTCGACCATTTTTTGTCATATATCTAAGTGTGAACAAAATTTTTAGAAGCTGCTAACAATGAAAGAAAACAATTTGAATGAATCTCGTTAATGCAAACTTCGAAATGTTTGCTCACGATGATAAACGCTGCTTCATATTTACCTCAGAATGAATATACTTCTGAGTAACCCTGTACATGCACCATCGAGCACATTAATTTGACGTAGTACATCTCGTAGGGCTCGATAGGAAAACTGTGTAAGGGCGAGTGATCAACAAAGTACGAGGATCTCCCTTCGACCCTTCATTGAGCCCTTCCCATAAAGCTTTCCATGCAATCTCAAAGTCCAAAGACCTTTTCTGTACTGCTAAAAAAAATTCCTTTGCCTCTCGTAAACAGAAATTCTCAATTCTCTCTGTACAAAGAAATAAGAGAAAAAAAGTTTGCCTAACGGTCTCTCCATGAGTACGTCTGTTCGATTCTCTATGATAAACTTTGGTAAATTTTGAAGAACGTGTCATGTGGGCTTCATTCCGATATTTCAATCGATATAATGACCGAGTATTCACTGCAATATTGAAGTTTTTCTGCTACTGTTGAAATAATATCTATAATGAAACTCGGGATAAACTGAACGAAAAATACAAAATCAGCAATACAATGGACGAACTTCGAGGGTTCATAAAAGCACTAAACATCGGGAGAATGAGAGACAAGTGAGAATAAAAAAAAGAGAGAGAAAGAGTAGAGGAGGCATAGTGCAAACGTCGAAGGCAGAGAAAACGGTCGGGACGACATTCAATGCCGAGGGAGTGCCCCTCTCATCGTTATTTATTTCCCGGGGGGTTGTCGGAAGCATTGAGTATAGAGCAGCCCTGGGGGGGGGGGGGGGAGGGAAGGATTGGGTGAGGACAACTGTCGTCGTGATATTATTTCGATTATATTATTTATAGCTCGTTCAAGTATAAATTTTCGTGATAAATTCCACGAGCTTGTGCCCTAGAATTTTTCCGAGGATTTTTAGGTGAAATACCCTATTTTTTCTGTCTGTCTATATATATATATATATATATACATTTTCGAGTCACATTGATTTCATCACGCTTTTCCTAGCACCGCTTTTCTTTTTCTGATTTTTTGTTTTTTCATTCCTTTTCCTAGAAAAGTTTCTGTGCAGCGTCGTCTCGGGTTGACTAAGGATTTTCTTCCCTCTCTTGCATTCGTTCGTTTTATTTTATTTTATTTCTTTTTTTTTTTTTACTCTCTTAGCGAAAATCCGTACAGAGCTCAGGGAGCGCTAGGTAAGACCACGGGGCGGAGGGATCCGCAGGAAACGTAATTTCATCCATTTTTATCGTTGCCTAGCAGGCTTTAAGGCCTTAAGCCACTTAGATTTAATAGCGCGGTCCGCTAGATCAAGCTAGTGCCCAAAGAACGAAAGCAAGAGAGAGCGAGAGCGAGAGCGAGAGCGAGAGTGAGAGAGAGAGAGAGAGAAAATAAAGAAAAAAATGTATATATGTCGAAGTTTTACTATACATGTACAAAGTGTGCTAAAATCTCAAAGGACTGATAAACCTTTAAATCCCAAAGAGGAAACTCCATATCCATTTTTCTCTCCGATGTACGATTTAAAAGATCGTAATTAATTACTAGTAAACAATGACCTCGAATTGATGTAGCAGCAAAATCCGTTCAAGAGTTTATGTGGCTTTAGTTTAATATGAGAAAATTGCCCGTAAACTTAGGAAAGGCACTTAAAAGAATAAAAAATATAAACATGTATCTCTTCTCTAAATATATAAACATCTGTCAAGAAAAAAAGTTGGTCTGTCTAATACATGTATGTTTCACTACTTGAAACTCGCGAGAACTACTCAACAGATTTCGATAAATCTTTCACAGACCGAAAGTTTATAATCAACAATAATATTACGTAGCATGGTTTATTACGTAATGGCAAAATAAACGTTTGCATGGAACATTTATTTTAAATTGAGCTTCAAAAAGGAGCCAAAAATTGAAGAATACAGATAACTTGATAAACCGAGGCTCATTCTGAAGAAGATTTGACTCCATATGTAAAAACAACATAAGGGAGTATTTTGTCGAATGACCAATATGTCAAAAAATTAATGATTTAAACATTTTTTTTCTGCTTAGTCCGATAAATTTCGATCCAAAAACACTAAAATGCGTACTAAAATGAATACTTATTTTTTTAAACCGATTTTTTTTTTCTTGAGAAAATATCCAAAAAACTACCTTTTCAGTTACTTTTTGGATTTGATCGTAAAAAAACATGGAGTAAAAAGTAGAAATGTTACAAATGAAGAAGACAAAAAATTGTTTTAAAAAACAAAAGAACTCTCAACTGCTAAAATAGTATAACTTGACGAAAACATTAAAAAAAAAAACAGAATAAAAAATAAATAAAACAAAACAATACGAATCGTGGAAACATAAAAATTGTTTTAAAAAAGGGGGGAAAACTCCCAACAGCAAAAATAATGGTGAACTTTAAAAAGTGTAAAATAAATACAGACCGAAAATAACATGGATAATATGTAAAATAAAAAGGGGAAGAATTATTCAATTGGTAAGTGCAACTCCCTTGAGATCCAATTTTTCTGGTCAATGTTGATTGACGGTAGAATAAGTAGTTTGCATGTAAAAATTAAAAATCAAAGAGTAACAATAAAAAACAATAGTTTATGGTTTCCGGATGGATGCCGTGTAAGAGTTTCAGTGTATTGCCAAAGTTTCCCAAACGTTACGCCATAAACTAGTGTAACAATAATGGCCGTGAAAGTCTCAAAACTAGAAGTAAAAATAAAGAGTATACAACGAGTGTACGAAAAATGTAGGTATAGAAAAAACGTACAAGCTACATAAAATTAACGAATATTATAATCATAATCGAATTGATCTGTGGTCGGTAGACGTCTCTATGTCATTGAACAAGAAAAAGGAGACTTCACCCATTTAGAGACTTTTCTTGATATATTTTTTCGTTACACAATTATTTTTAAATTTTATCATTTTACTTTTGAGAGACCTCCTTGAACACAATTTTTTCCTGTAATTTTTTTTTAAACGAATAAATAAAAAAATTCAATTTTAATCAAATTTTTTTGATACAATTAAAATTGTATTTATAAATATTTTTATGTTTCGTCATTTTTTAAAGTAATACAGTTATTTTTATCTCCATCATTTCTGCAACATTTGCAGTCCGGAGTTTTTGTAAATTTATTTATTCTTTTCAATCATTTGCCAGTAAATACATAACATAAAAAAAAATTATTAATTTCTTTTTCTTGTATTGAATTTATTGATGAATTTTTCTTCAACGAATATATTCATTGATAACACAATACATAATATTTAATTTAAAAGACGCAACACAATAATATGATAGATAAATTCGTCTTAACCCAAAAAAAAAAGAAAAGACATAAAACTCCGTGGAAAAAGACGCGCAACAGTCTGGAGTGAAATTAGCAGCGTGCAGCAGCGCGAAGTAGTCGCTAGTCGAGGACTGCCTTATATGGTCATTTTGCGATATGGTCAAATGAGATGTAACGTCAATGTTAATTAACAAAGCAGGTTCGCAATAGATTTCAACAAACTCCATTTAATAACGCTGTCCCCCACACCTAGAAAAAAATTTTAAAAATTGGTCAAGACATTTGTCACGGTATAACTCCCGTCTTTTTGCCCTGCGGGCAGTCGGGAGTTAAAAAAAATATTTATATCAGGATATCAAATATTTTGAAAAATTTTCCAAAGAGTTGATCGCAAAATTCGTTGAAGAATCGAAATATCCAAAAACCGATGCACGAATTCCCATATTTCAAGTAATCGTAATAAGTCAATGGTGAATTAATAAAATTAAATGAGTTTGAGAAAATGGCCCAGTGCCCCGTTGAGGTGGGTTCGGATCAACGCGCTCGAGAGAAACGTATCTTCTAATGTAATATATACGAGTACGAATACATATATAAATACATAAATACATGCATTATATACGTAACAGTGCCCTCCGTTTCTCGCGTGACAGGAAGCCACGACACGCGATCTTTTTTCTCCCTTCGACGTCGATTAAGATCGTGGTTCGCTCAATTCGCTTTTCGTTTGGTGAACGCGTATCATGTATAGAGGAGATGTGACCGTGTCCGAGAGAGAAAGAGCGAGGGAGAGAGTAAAAACTCCTCGCAAAATCCCCTTAACCCCGAGATTAACCCAAAAACAAAACTCTTTTCGTTACACTGAATCGCAAATACGATAAAACGAAATAATATAGAAAGACAAAAATTAAAAAGGACGTAGTTAAACTTGAGCTAAATGGAAATATCTGAAAAATGGAGAAAAACGAAAATGCAAGATCGTAAAACTGTCCGGCCTCTCGTAAGATAAAAATCATTGAGTAGCAATATTTTCTCATGGTATTTTTTCGTAAGTAGAGTCGATCGGCAGCGGCTTAGTCACGTAGAACTCAAGGAATAAGAAAAGAAAGAGGGAGGAAGGAGAGAGGGTAAAGAAGGGTGCGCTACTCATTGACACCTAACACGAAGTAAAATGCACACTTTTCCTTGCAGCTCGTTGGTATAGCTATACATATAATTGAGCGCTACAGATCAGAGAAACCGGCATCTTTATTAGAAGCTAAAGGCTACGAGGAAAGAGAGAAAAGAAAGAAGAAAAAAAAGAAACAAAAGTAAAAGAAAAAGAAAGAAAGCGAGAGCGAGAGACGAGGTAAAGAAGGCGGGAATTTCTTCCTCCAGCAGATTCGTCTCATCCTTCGAGAGGCTACGGGATTGCGAGTAAGCCGCACGATGGTTCATGAAGTAAAAATGAAGCAAAATAAAAAAAAAAAAAAAAAGAAAAGATGCGCACCAGGGAGAGAAAAAAATAAAGAGTCGGTAGTAGTGCTCCTAACTTCCGGCGATAATAACTGTCGGCCAAGTGGGTACAACATAGCGTAGCCATGTATCATGTATCGTGTGTTCATACAGTCGAACAATATACGTACATTTACCAAGTGAAAAGTACGCCTGGTCGCAGCACTTGATGCGACTCGAGCGCGGAATCGTCTACACCGAAGGATCCAAAACGACGAACGAATAAAAAAGAGAGGAAAGAAAAAAAGACAACAAACACAAGAAGATAGAACCGAGAACCGAACTCATCAAGGTAAAAGAAAAATAAACCAAACAGCGGCAAAAACTCGAAACAAACACAAAAAAAAATCTCACAGCTTGACTCTCGCAGAAGGGCAAAATAGAAAGGGAAACAACTTTGAGAAAAAGAAAACTCTTTTTTTTTTTCAAGCTTTCCTGAGGATTTCATACATATACAACCGAAGCTATAAAGTTGATGTAGCAATTACAAAAAGTACAATAAATTAAATAAATTAAAAAAAAAAAAAAAAAAAAAAAAAATGAAATACTTTTCGTTTTATTCCAACGATGTAAACTTCAATAGCACGGGAAGTCTTGGGACTGCGGGGGTGGTTCCGGAAACTCGTTACTAATTTGGAAGATTGGCTTGGCCAAAGTTTCCAAGCTATGCCTTACTATCGCCCTCAACGTATTTGGCGAACATCCCACGTGTAACGTGGTCTCGTTCCCTTTCTCCTCCTACATAAACACATATATATGGATGTATACGCGCGTATACATATACACACACACACATATATGTGTTATATATATGGGGCATTCAACGCCAAATCGACCTACGTCAGACCCTTCCATTCTTTGATTTGGCTGAAAATGTTATAAGTTATATGACCCATTGAAAGAAGCTATTTTGATTTTTTTCAGATTTTTTTGTCCATACACTTGTGAGATGATTTTTTTTCAAAATTCGATGTTTTTTCTTCAAATGACTGTAACTCTCTGAAAAATCGACCAAATCGAACTTTTTCTTTTAGAAAAGTTGGTTTTTCACCGTACTGTTAAGAAAAAAAATACGAAAGAATAATTGATAATTGTATTCCATATTTTTTCTCAATTTAAAGCAATTTAAAGCAAAAAAACATTGGTTTTAAGATGTTTTTCCATGTTAATTTTTTTTTCAAAAAATTCACAAAAAAACTTTGACCCATTATATAATTTTTGAGACCAGTCTCATCGTGGGCAGATTTTTCCTTATATTTTTTTCTTATTTTGAAAAAAAAATTTCATTTTCTTTTCTCAGTCAATTTGGATCAAATCGAACTATTTTTTTGATATTTTGTTTCACACCAACATTTCTAATATAAAAAAAAGTTCTATTTTGTATGTATTGACTTGAAAAAAATGAAAATTTTTTTGAATTTAAGAAAAGAAATATGAAAAAATATCTCTCCACGTTGGGACTGATCTCAAAAATCATTTAATTGGTCAAGGTTTTTTCTGTGAATTTGGTGAAATAAATCAAATGTGTCCAACATCTTAAATTTAATGACTTTTTGTTTAAACATTGAAAAAAATATAGGGGATGATTTTCAATCATTATTTCGTAATTTTTTCCAAAAGTCTGGTAAAAACCTACATTTCAAAAAAAAAATTCATTTTGATACAAATTGACTGGAAAAAAATGAAACTTCCTTTCAAAATAAGAAAAAAAAATATAAGGAAAAATCTGCCTACGATGTAACTAGTTTCAAAAATCATTTAATTGGTCAAAGTTTTTTAGTAAATTTTTTGAAAGCAATAAACATGAACAAACATCTTAAAGGCAATGTTTTTTGCTTTAAATTGCTTTACATTGAGAAAAAATACGGAATACAAATATTAATCATTCTTTCGCATTTTTTTTCTAACAGTACGATGAAAACCCAACCTTTCTAAAAAAAAAAAGTTCGATTCGGTCGATTTTTGAGAGAATTACAGTCATTTGAAGAAAAAAACATTGAATTTTGAAAAAAAATTATATCTCACAAGTGTATGAACAAAAAAATCGGAAAAAATCAAGAGAGCTTCTTTCAATGGGTCGTACAACATATAAAATTTTTAGCCAAATCAAAAAATCGAAGGGTCTGACGTAGGTCGATTTGGCATGGAATGCCCCATACATATACATGCATATTCGAAGAAGCTTGCAGACAAGAGATCTCTCTGTTTCTCGAGGCAGACCGTAGTGTATGGATATATCGCGGTTTTGACGCACACAAGATAGCTCTTATGTACATAAGATACATGTATGTATCTATATAACAGAAACGATGCTGAAACTATTGTCAACGAGACGGTGGAAGCACGAGAGACGAGCGATAACGATCAAAGGACCCTGAATACGAATCTCCACATTAGCAGAGATCGAGGTAAGGCTGCGCGAATGAAATTGATAATTGCCATGAACAATGGGGCAATAGGAAGGGCAAAAAGAGAGGGAGATAGGGAGAGATGGAGAGAGAAAAGATCGAAAAGAGTTTTGCAAGCTAACAAAGTTTGAGCAAAGAAAATGTAAAACCAACCAAAAATTACATAACAATACAATGAAAAATCCTCATTTAGTTTAAATTTTTTATTTCTTTTCTTCAGTACGAATAATATTTTTTGGACTATTGGTCCCTGAAAAATTAAATATGCCCAGTTTCAATTGACATTAAAAAAAAAAAATAAATAAATAAATAAAGGAATGTTTCATAGTACTCGAACGATGTAAAGTTGAATGGCATGTAGCGAATGGTAATAAGTCATAGGGGAATTGGAGCTAGGTCGCAGAACCGTAAAGAGATCTGTAAAGGTCGAGAATCATTATCTAAAATATCATTGTAATAATAATAATAATGACGATAATTATTCCAAGAATATTCCCATTCCCATAATAATGTACGAACTCGCTCTTTCTATATCGCACTATGTATGTTGAATCGTGCGTCTCTCATGTCTGGGAGCTTTTCCTCTCGTACCTGGAATTTCTCGTCTACCAAAGCATCGAGATGCACAACGAGCCTTCACAACGTGAGAAATAGTAGGAGAAAAGGAGACGGAGGAGAGGGATGACGCGGAGAGGGGAGTGGGGAGGGGGAGGGGGGAGAAGGAGGAAGGGAAGAGGAGAAAAAGGAGAAGAAGGGAGGCTCGAGAACTTCGCCTCGCCGAGTAGCGAGCTCGGCATTGTACGTACCATAAACACAAACATATATACATATAAATAAAGAGGAAAGAGGCCAGAGTCTCGCCGCGATTATATCAACTCTCTCTTTCTACAGGACTCGGTGGTGGCATCAACTTCAACTGCAAATCCACCTATGTATTGTATTATGTGCTCACTGTGAAAAAGCTTTGTACGAATATCGCCGCGTAGCGAATTCACGAGAGTGTATCTAAATTCTTTACCAAGATAAAACGATATTCGCGACATAATTGTAATATTTTTTTTTTTCTTTTTTTTTCCTACAGAATAATGGAACCAAAAAGCTTGTTTACGAACTCTTGAATAATTCGTTACAGTAAATATTATTTTTATTATTTTTGCGTTCGTTTCGGAGTGTAATAGAAGAAAACAAAAAAAAAAATTGAAATAATTCGTGACAATAATTCAACGTTTGATGAGAAAAGAAGAGTTGATGAAGAGAGTTCGAAGTGAGGAAAAAAAACGAAGAAGGAGAGTAATAAAAAAAAAGAAGGAGCTCAAATGATTGAAAAGAAGGGCGATAGTGCAAGAGTTTGGATTAGAAACCCGTCGTCTGCAACGGGAGCAAGTTATACGAGACGACGAAGACGACAGTGTCGTCGACGCCTGAAATTAGTCAGTTCCTACGGCATCGGAAAAAGGGGGACAGACACAAGGTACAACCCATTCAATATATAGATATATACAAATGTTGTGTGTAAAAGTGTGTGTGTATGCCGAGATACTCAGGGTGTGAAATGATCGCGGGGGTGCGTACAGAATGAGATAGAAATAGAGATAGCAGCGGGTGAGGTGAAACGAGGATGGGAGAAGAGTAGATCTCGCGAGAGGGGGTGGTAATCACGGTGCTTCGGATAAGAAGCTTAGGGTGCGGACTATCGAGGCTGAGAAGCGTACTAGACACGAAAGAACGAGAGAAAATAAAAAGACAGAGAAAAAGAATAATGAGAACGAGAGAGCGAGGGGAGGAAGATTACAAAGAGAAAAAGAGTACGGATTTCTCGTCTCTTCCGGTATCGCATTTTCCCTCCGCTGTGTGATAAAAAGGTAGATAGATAGATAAAGAGAGAGAGAGAGAGAGAGAGAGAGAGAGAGAGAATATAAGCAGAAAAGAATGATAAAGGATATGGGAGAGACGATTTTCCGGAGATCTCCGTATCCTTCGAGCTCGGGAAGAAGGGAAAAGTTATTTTTTTATATCATGTATAATGCGTGTGCGAGCGCGTGTATGCGCACGCGTGTGAACACATACATCGAAGTGGAACTCAGGGAAGACTGTACTTCGTCGAAAAAATTACTCCTCTCTTTCTTTCTTTCTTTCTTTCTTTCACTCTCTCTCTGTCTTTTTATCGTGCTCTACTCTTCGTGGCATAACCATTTGCCGTAACTCGAGCCCGGAAAACTTTCCGCGAGAAAGCCGTAAGGCGTTGACGGATACGGCGTCATCATCGAGAAGCACTCGGAAAGAAATCGTGAGAAAAAAAAAAGACAAAGAATCAAAGAGAAAAATGCATATCCGCCGTCTCGTTTCTTCTTCTTCTTCTTCTTCTTCTTCTTCTTCTTCTTCTTCTTCTTCTTCTTCTTCTTCTTGGAGTCTTCATTTTTTTCTTTTCGATCTTTTGTATATGAAAACGTTACCGGTCCTCGAGTCGGGAGAAAGTTCGGTGTTATAGGTCGATTATTCATTATGAGAAAGCTTTACTCATCTCATCTCGATATATTGAAAACTTTGAGAATTATGATTCTGTATGACGGACAGACGGACGTTACGAAATTATCGTAGTTCCTATCAGTATCTACCGAACCCTGAAGAGTAAGAGAACGAGAGAAAAAGAACAAAGAAAAATAAAAGAGCCAGTAAGCGAGCGAGCGAGCGAGCGAGCGAGAGAGAGAGAGAGAGAGCGAAAGAGAGAGAGAGAGAGAGAGAGAGAGAAATCGATAGAGGGATACAGGAATTTCGCAACGGCGTCTTTAATCCCGGGATTAATTACGTTGGGTGTTTAAGCGCACGTTTCACTCCTATCCCTTCTACTACTATCCGCATGCACACGTATCTCTCAAATACGAATAACGAATACGCTAAGAACCAGCGACTCGTTGTATCATATTAGAATCTACGGTCACAAGGCTGGACAAGGGGGTTAAATGAAAAAAAAATCCCTCACAAAAAAGGGAATTAAAACATTTTGTCATTATTATTATAAATAATACATTACCAATTAAGGCGTACTCATGAAAACATCAAAATATATCATTTATTGCAAAAATATCCAATAAACAATTATATCAATAATATATAACCGTATTATAGTGTACAATTTATATATATTCCAGTTTGCAAGTTGGAAGAACATGTAGAGGGAGAAATTGAAAGGGTGTGAGAGAATCTTGTGGTCACTGTCTCCATTCTAGAAACCAACGAGTCTTAGTCTGACTTTGTGTGTGTTTAT
>OZ022421.1:9169873-9275484 GCA_963989365.1 Rhimphoctona megacephalus | reverse complement strand
CTCTCTCTCTCTCTCTCTCTCTCTCTCTCTCTCTCTCTCTCTCTCTCTCTCTCTCTCTCTCTTTTTCTTATTGCTTTCCGATGGAGAGCCTTGAGGTATATTATAATACGACGAACACACGTATATAAATACGTGTACCTTAGAGTAGGATATCGGTTCCGCAATAACGGTTCATTCCTTTCTCTCTCCCTCTTTCTTTTCTCTCTTTTTCTTTCGCGCTGAGAATTTCGCGAAGAGAGAGAGAGGAGGGGGGGGGAGAAAGGGGGAGAGAGCCGCGATCGCAGCGGCGTCTGAGTGCATACGACTAGCGTCGTATATGCAAATTAAATGTTAAAAGGTATCGCACACGATATATACATATATACACGAACAACATGTTAGGCGCGAGACCGCGGTAGCTCCAACTAATTGTGATTAATTATTTTCCGTAGCCAGTTTCTCTTTCTTTCCTTTTCTCCTCCCCATTGGATTCCTTTTCGCGATACTATTATTGTATGCATGATGATTATGTAGTCGGCTAAAATATAACCGCAAGCTCGTATTTCCGCGATTGATTCCTGCGCGATCTGATTTAAAAAAAAAGGCCCCTAATCCTAAGAATTAGTATGATCGTAATAACAACTCGAGTAGCGTGCTTCGGATCGAGTGAAGCCACTTGATCGATTCGATTCACCTGATTGCTGTTATACGAATTTCGCCCACTATTATTTTTTATATTTTCTGATACCAACAGCGATGAGTGCGCTGTCGGTGTGTGGCTCCGGCGATCTCTTAAGTTAAGCAGCCTCGGGCGAGGCCAATACTCGGTTGAGTCACCGCTTAGCCATGCACCGGCTCGCGTATTAATCGCTCAGCGAGTGACAGTTTTTCCAAGTTTCTGATGGTGCTAATCAATTGAAATTCAGTAAAAATATAGCCGCTTGTATATCAGCCGGGTTTTTCACAGTTTCCCTTAGCCCTCGTGCGAAAGCGATGGGGGAGTCTCACATGAACAACAAAATTAGTGAAATAGGGAATCGGGGTGGGATGGGGTCGTAAAAACCCGCAAGGATATACGCAGGGACAATAATAAAATTAAATATACTTTCTTTTGCCTTTAAATGACTCATTAAATATTTCTCATTCGTCGAGTAAAATTTTACAGTCGCGAAAAATCTATATGCGTAGCGAATGATTGACAGGATTAAATAATTATAGTAAATCTATTACGCTAATAATTTGTTTAAATAAAAAATCAACGATTCTCGGTCTATACTAAACCTTGAAGAGTTTTGCAAGATCGTATTAACACGATTTATCAGCCTGAGTAACCTTGAAATATATCGAGAGTCTGATGCAGAGGGTCTCCGGGGTAGCATGTACAAAATTTACGACACTTCTTGAATTTTAAACAAGCATAAATTTCTAATAAAAGTGTTTATGTTATCGGTATCGCCTCAACGGTCAAAATTTATAAATATAAAAGATTGTAAATAAAAACACATACTTCATTATTTGTAACGAGCTTTTAAAAATTTAATAATAACGACAATACAGTTAACCAGTCAGCAGGTGCGCTGCGTAAATTTTAAACATTGGGCGCACGATCAGAGATTTTCTTACATGTATAGCTTCAAGTGCTTAATTTCATAAATAGGAACTTGAAAACAATTTCGCTACAGTGATCGTGGCTATTAAACATTTTTATTTAAAAATAAATAAATAAATAAAAAAATACAACGATAATTGACACTAAAAACCAAAAAATTCAAAAACAAAAATTCAAAAAAATTTTTCAACTTTTCTATACACTCAGAGAAACTTATGGTACAGGCGACCATATTTTAACTCTGTTAGATATTTCCATGGGGTGATAGAAATATTTTGTGGTAACGATAATTCAAAAAAATGTGGTTCTATTTACTATTTTTTTTTTTTTTCATTGGCGCTTGTAATCAATCGCCCCCGCGATTGTTACTTCCACGGCCCAGGTCCTTCCCTCTTAGTCTCCCCGCTCTTTCCAACTATTCTCCTCTACTCTTCCCGCCATTCTGTCCCACACATGCAGCTGGGGCAGCCGACTTATTCCCGCACTATATCGCATTTACCGAGGGCGAAGGGAAACTGCAGAAAACCTTGCCGATACAGCCGGTGCCAGACTAATCTCCGCGGCTGGCAATGCAAGCACGCTCAAACCACGGCCACCAGAGGCGCTCACAGGCAGGCACTTCCTCAGCTGTGATGCAATGAGCCAGCCAGTGCACGGCTAGAGGGCCAACCATCCGCACGATTAGAACCGTCCACGGGAAACCACCAAAAGCCGTACACCGACCCTTCATGCATCACAGAGAAGTGTTTTGGCCATGGATTTATGAAAGTGGAATCCGAACCACCCGGGACTGCAGCAGAAACACTAGAAAAAATTTTCAAATTTTCATTGGTGTTTTTGGCCGGGATTCGAACCCGGGACCCGCGGCGTGCGAGTCCGAGCCCTTATCCACCGGACCAACTGCTCTCCCTGATTCCATTTACTACATTTTATTAGTCGATCGTATTATGTGTGTATATTGGCTGCAACGATGATCTTTGCAAATAAAATTAGGTGTGAAAGTAGAAATTCGGTTCTAAAGTTGGTTGTATTAAAAAATATACTTGAACGCATTCAATTCGCCTGCCATTTTGGATATATGTAGCTTAGTCATTGCTGTTTTTATGACATAAGTTTCAGTCATTTACAAGCTGTAATTCCGTGTGTATCAATTTTATAAGAGATGGATGTCGATAAGCAACATTTACGCCACTACATTCTATTGTTTTCAAATGGAAAAAAAAAAAAAAAAAAAAAAATGCTGCTCAAGCTATGGAATTGATTAATTCGACTTTGGGTGAACATTCTGTGAGTCATTCAACAGTAAAAAAGTGGTTTGCAAGATTTCGTGATGGAAATTTTAGTTTTGCGAACGATTCACGTCCAGGTGCAGTAAAAAAATTTCAAGACGAAAAACTTTTACTGGATGAAAACCCGATAAATGGCAAAAGCCCACAGATAGTAATGGCGAATATTTCGATTATTTATTAATCTTTGTAACAAGTATCTTTTCGATAAAGTTGAATTTTACAAAAAAAAAAAACAGAGTTTTTACTTGCACACCTATTATGTTGCGTATTTATACCTTTAGTAAAAATGTCTAGAATTTTTTACTCATACTCATGGTAAAAGGTACCAAAATGTATATCGATGTAACTTTTTTTTCACGTGCATGCCAACCACGTTTATGTTACATTATGTTAATATTCACTATCACGAGATATTCTAATGAGGCCTACCCATTGAAAATTATTAACGACTGTATAAAAGGTGAAAAAATTGTTAAATTCACAAAAGTTCGGTCCAACATTAAATATGCTACAGCTATCATATTTTTTATATCAATAGCAAATTGCTTATAGCGTTGCTTGGATTATTTGCTCATTGTTAGGCGTTTTACTATGGCCCGTAGTACTTTTTAAATAACACAAGGTTATATCCATCATTGGGATCTTATGTTTGAATATAAAACACTAAAATTATAGTTCAATTAACTATAATATAATTTCCCTGACAATTTTCTTTAGTAAATTTTACCATACGACGTCCAATAATACGTGTTTGTTGTAGTTACCATCCACTTTTCTCTCAGTATATCATACAGAACAATAAATTTAATAAAGATAGAAAAACATTTAAAGGCTTGTGCCATTTGAAATTTTCGCGTAATCATAGTTTTAATATAAGTGTGAGAAAAAGTCTCATAGCGAGCCTGCTGAGGGGTTAATAATAAGGATAACAATTTCAGTAATTATTTTTTTGCTTTTTATTCGTTCTTTTTTTATTTGCTACAAATGGTGGATCGAATAGAAGAATAATAAATAAAAATAAAATGTTTCTAAAAATGTTGGCCTATTTTTGGGTGAAAATCCATTTGTGCATATTTGCCCATTTTGTACCGTGAGCCAATGGGACAAAAAACGATAAATTTCGATGCGCAATACGTAATATTTAATGATACGTGTACATGCGTTTTCGTAATATAGTTAATTAACGTAAAGGGATTAAAAATAGTTCGAGCACGAATGAAATAAACGTTTGCGTATTATTTTCGTATACGAAGTATTTTACCTGCGCGAGGTGCAATATTCCAATATAGGAATTACGATTTTTCCTTTATTCTCTGATCTTCTTAATCGAAACCACAATCAGCTTGGATAATCGGTGAAATAGCACCCGTAGACACTCGCGTTCTCGCTAATCAGCATCGTACACATAATCCTGAGCTTTACTATTCTATGCGTGTGTATAATAAATACATTATCGACGAATCGGAGTTTTATTAATTACGTTAACGCATTCCTCGTTCCGAAATCCGTCACGGTGTTAAAATGACACTTTGTCGCTCGACGTAAAACTCCGAACGCACTAGGACACAACACAAGCACTACCCACAATATAAATATACATACATCAATTTTATGTACCACTAATATGCGGCGATTTGGTAAACAACAATGGGCGAGGTTGATGAGAGGTTTTCGCTCGTATAATGAAACATTTTCCACAACACTTGGCTCAGTTACCGAGAGCGGGGCGATTATATTGAGGCAAATTAATAATCCACCTATCGTTCGAACCCTCCGACAATATTTAAATAAAACAGTGTAGGTTATCACGGATTTTCAATGTTCGGAGAGCTCGGCGTAGTAATATCAAGAGACGCGGTAGCGGCTCGTCGCCAAGTATTTAAAAAAAAAGCCAGCGCAAGCCCTGCCGCACTTTTATATACTCGAATATGACAGTTTTCGAACTTTTCCAATTATTCTCGATGTAATGAAAATTTCATGGAACAGGAATTAAAGTATTGGAAACAACGATGAGCAATGCGAGAGAAAGATTTAATAATGTAATTACGGAAGAATTATTGTTATATTTAATAACATTTTTATTACGATTATTTGCACTATTTACGAATTATTTATATTTTTAATTAACAACGCGACAGTAACGACGAAGGAACGAATTAAAATGATTGAGCAAGTGTTAAATTGGTCGTTCGATAGAGCACGTGGGGATTTAAACGAGAGAGTATGCGATAACACGCGAAACTTATCTATCCCGTACGGAATTCGCGAGAACACTGGCCCGAAGAAAGCGTTACTGCTGCTGTCGGGTATGGGAGAGCCGGACGACGCAACGGCAGTGACGCACAACACGCCCGCGGAGTGGGGGGGGAGGCAACTTGATAAGAAGCGGGGGTAGATGGAGTGGCGGTGGAGTGGGGGAAACAAGGGCTCCGCGAGACGTTCCGTGGCAGAGCGAAGTGACCGGCCAACGTCGCTGGTGACTCAATATGTTCTCGCATAGGAAAATAAGAAAACGTAAAGAAAAAAAAAAAAAAAAACAACGAAACTGCCGAGCCATCGAGAAGCACAGCCGGTTTACGAGCGATCCGAACGTCGTTTTAAACGCGAGATGATAGAAAGAGTTTCTCGGTGATGCATTTGTACGCTGCCCTTGACAGTACCGTTTCCTATTATCTTTTATTCTTTTTACCCAACGCAAGAGTCTCGTATTGTAACAAAGAACCCGAGCAAACACCAGAGATTGGAAGAGTATAATGTCCATCGAGGTTGCCACCTTTTTGAATGACGGTGATCAACGTTCGACAGATTTAGTCAGACATCACACACTCACACATGTGTATCCACGTACATAGAGAATTTCTGACGCCTCAAATTTCTCTTACCCTAAAATATACATATAAATATATGTACAGGGTGTTCCACCACCGACAATAATCCTGGTAAGCAATTTGCCGAATAAATTATTAATGGAAAAGTCCTATGGCGTCTTAGAATTTGAGCTCCTCCTAATGAACTTATGAACTAATTAGTAAATATTACTTAATCAAGATGAACAACAACGAGCACGCTGCCAAAGAGGTTTATGCCTTGGGGTTTGGTTCTGCACTCTTTTTGTTTATGGTTTATGGGGATGACCATCGGCGGTGGGACACCCTGTATAAATATACAACGGTGTCCACGGTCTATGTTCGACGAGCTGAGTAACACGATACTCTCTCGCTTCACGCCTAGCAAGCTTTGTATCTTTTTTTATTATTTTTTGTTTTTTCTTTTGTTTTTTTCCACCCCCCATTGCTTTTTTCTGTGCATTGTAATGTATAGTCCCTTCTACACACCGTATGTTAAATCATGATCGATTTCTCAGTTCCTCTATTCAAAACCACGAATCAAACATTGTTCGAAATTCGAACCTTTGGAGGTGGGAAATGTTTTTGGTCTCTCAGATAATTCACGATGTTGAAGTTTGCATCGTTCGGATGCAACGAGTTTTATATATATATATATATATGTATATATATATATATATATATATATATATATATATATATATATATATATATTGATAGATAATGAAAAATTTCAAACTTTTCTTAGACTCGATCTAAAACCCAAAACTAATTTAAGCGTCGAAAACGTATTTAAGAGATAAAAAAATCTCTTAACGCTGGTAACTCGGTAACTTACGAAAATAAAAAATATGAAAAACTTTTAAACATAATGATTTTTCGTCGAAATTTCACTGTGACTTGCAAAATAATTGTACAACACTTTTTTTTTCTTTAAACACAATTAAATTCGTCGGTGCAATAAAATGATTTTTGACAAGAAATGATTTCCCAGGTAAATCAATTTTAACCTAGGGACACAAAATGGTAAATGCAATTAATATGTAAGAACTCTTCTAATATTTCTTTCTCTCTTTAACCTTTTTCTATAACGCCTCAACACCTACTCGAGTTTCTTTCGCACGCAGATTCTCTCAACTCGATTTAGACGTGTTCCCGAGACTAAGAATCGTCGTCGTTGTCGTTGACGACGAGTAACGCGATATCTCGAGTTTCAGGAGTAGCCCCAACGGTACGACGAGTCTCGGGTGAGCGGACACTCCTCGCTATAATAACGCGAACTCTCGACGCATTCTAAGGAAAAAATAGAGTACAAGAGAGAGAAAGAGAAAGAGAGAGAGAGAGAGAGAGAGAGATATGGGAAAAGATAGAAAATACGTGATAATCTCGTGAGAGAGAGAAAGACTGTAAAAATAATAATAATAAGAAAATAATAAAAAATAAATCCTATCTCAACGTTCACGTCGCGCTTTCTTGACGTGTCCTAAACTCGAGAGGCTCTCGAGAGCGTGCACTACTTTAAATCCCCTTCCGCGTGAGTCTCGTGCGCGCATATCCACGAATGGACCAGTTTATTATACCTCCTCCGTAAATTCTTGCTCCATTGTAATATCCGTTTTGTTCCTTTTACCCCGATTTTTAACTCGGTTTGAAATCCTCCAATTTCGAATCTTGTACTTTCGGAGAAAATGCTCGAATATATTACTCAAAATTGCTATCGCTTATTTCGCTAAACTAATTTTAAAAAAAATCTGTATTTTTTACACTAACATTCATTCGAAATAAACAGAATGCTTATTAACAGAATATTGTCTATAAACTAGAATATTGTCTATAAACAGAATGTTTGAGAGTATTTTATGGAAAAAAAATAAAAAAATAAAAAATTGTAGCGAAAAGAACAATTTTTCATTGAGCGTGTAAAATAAAATCGCACTCGTGCGTTTTTGCCAAATAGTGTATTTTTTTTTGTTTTCGTTTTTATTGTTTTTCGCTGCTGTCCCGGGAAATTAAAGCCGCTGCGTTACGATTTTGTGTTCCCAATGATACAAGATTTTTTTCAAATGAAATAACTGCGTTAAGTTTGTACGAGTGTGGTATGAGGAACGAGTGACTGAGCGAGACGAGTAACGCGATATCGCGTCGTCGACGACGTCGATACAACGTTCTCGTTGCTCCCTCTCTTTCTCTCCCACTGTATATCACCTGTACAGCCATACGCAGCGATATATATATATATATATATATATATATATGGGATTTATTTTTCAGCGGGGCTATCGGAATTAAACACACGCCTGAATGAAAATAAGAGAAACGGAGCGATAGAGGAAAAAGACAGATAAGAAAGCATGAATCATCGAATAATGAACCGCGACTACGATCATTCATCATTGTCTGTATAATTTTGTGTGAGCCTCAATAAGAGCGACAAACTTTAAAAAACGATTGCCCAAACGATTGAATTATAAATCATCATTAGATTAACAGTTATTCGACACTGTCAATAAAAAAAAAACAAAAAAAAATACCAAAACGAATAAAAATTCGATTGTTGACAATAATAACTATGATCAAAAACGAATTAATTAGAAATTTGGAGAAAAAAAATCAAAATGCCCGGAGTCAAGAAAAATTCATAGAGACGAGGAGTCAGAATTTCGCCATCTATACCTACCGAAGCTTGGGCGTAACTTTATACATACACGCAGCCATATATACGTACGATTTTGTTGCATACATGAATGACTTCGAGAGAGGGAGAGAGAGTCTCATTGTTCATGACACACGCGTTCTCTGAAACGTGTTATCGCAACATCCGTTCGTTCTTGTCGTAGTCGTCGTAGTCGTCGTCGACGACTACGGTATATTTGATAGGATGGAAGAGAGACGAATGATATGAGAGCGAGGGTGGTGCACGGTACGCCACCCACACACGCTTATATCCACGTATAAACAAGACTGCAAATGTAATATTTGTGCATAGACACGTCATAGAGAGAGAGAGAGTAACATTTTTGCTGAACAAGTAAATTCCACATTTGGATAAATAATTTATAAATATACCGATAAAGAGTAAAATAAGAAGTTAATTAATATGCCGTGTGTTCGCTGCAGTTTTATGCAAATTCGAAAGGTAGTACAAATTTTCAATACTTATTATTCTTCGATCTTTGTATGAAAGAGACGCAGAAGGGAAAGAGACGGTGGTGGATGTTGTTAGTTCAAAAACTATCAAACAAAACGCGAGTTTCTTTGTCAACTAAATCTCGTTTCCTTTGTTCGAGAATGAAATAAAGTCAGACACAGGATATTCGTGTGTGTCTGTTAAAATATAAAAAATATCCTGAAAATTGTTAAAATTTAAAAATTTAGCAGTAATTCCCACGAAAATAGTCGTCAACCATTTTTTTTCTCTGTGTCAAGCAAACTTCACCAATGACTAAATTAATTAATAAATCAACAACGCATAAACGCGCCTGCGGACATTAATATGGGTTTCGAGACTTGTCTCTTGGGAATTACGCAATCAGTTTGGTTTGTTAAGTTTGAGACACTTAACTTTGCGGCCACCCTTTTCGTGGGCCCGGAATTTATTCGGTGGATCGTCCCCCAAAAGTCTCGTCGTTTCGAACGAATAATTCGCCTTGTCTATACAAATTCCGTTGAAACTAGACAGAATGTTCTTTGGAATTTGGTCCTCATCGATATATTTACATCCATACATAAAATATACGAAAGTACATGTATGGTAAATTCATATGTATCGCGTGTGTATGTGTGTTCCGGGTCTCCCTTTCTCTCTGGCTGAAGAGAAAGGAGCGCGGAGGTAATAGGAGGTAGAAATTGAGGTACAAGTGTGTCGAAGAGAGTCAATACGATATTTACACCGTGTGGAGAAGAGAGGAGAAAGGGGGCGGAGGGAGGGGGGGGGGGGGTGTAACGATCATTGGCTGAAGTTCGTTCACAAGGTTGCGGCAAGGCAAACTCGACATCTTTCGACCGGTCCCTATCCTTATTTTTTTTTTTTTTACGTTTTTTGTTCTTCCCTCTCTCGCAGTACTATCCTTTTCTCAGGCACTGCCCCCCGTTCCCGATCGCCCCTTTCGGCTCCGGGCCAAAGAACTCTATTGCGAAACTTGACCATATACACACAGATATACTTGGCTTGAACACACTGTATGTAAATATATTAAGAGAAGAATATTTGGAGAGAATTGACTGGGTCAAAAACTTTTGAAATACAATGTGTGTGTATATATATATACTATAAAAAAATTCCGTATGAAAATTAATACACATGTATAGGAAGTTTTTACGCAGATACCGTACATGAAAATTCAGATACGCTGAGGAAAATTGAGAGATGCGATATTTTAATGATACGAGCACTGTTCAGTAAAATTAATATACTTGTGTATTTGAAAAATCATATACATGTAAGAAATGTTGACTTTGTGCATATTAAAAACACGAAACATCAACTAATATTACTATACAGGTATATTAAAGTTCATGTTACCACTATAGTAATTTTCAGATTCAAGATTACTAAATTTGAGGGCACGTATAACGTTTTCGCATTACATATGTCTACGATATTTCTAGAGATGTAACATAAAATTTGGTGATCCTTTTTGAATATTAATATACGAATGAATATTAAATAAATTCAGCTATTATGAGTTTTTAAGGGGAATACATTAATTGATGTACTATTGTGTTCGATTTCTTAAAGTTGAAGGTCGAAATCATGCAGACATCTCAAGAAATTAATTAGAGTGACTTATCATCACTTGATGCCGTGGCCCGTGCAATCAAGTCGAGCAATTATCGCCGTAAAAATTTTTATTATAACCTCAACATCTTGTGTTAAGTTTGGTGTTTACCATTTTCATGTTTTGCACAATTTTCTTAGATTCGAGCGACTTGTATATATCCTCGTCCGAAGCGCGTGCCTCCTATGAGAAAGTCGACGCTCTGCACCACGCGGTGGCCAGAGCGCGAAGCACGGTGCCCACAAAGCGTTACGAATTTCCTACACTTGTGTATTAATTTTAATATTGAGATTCTTATAATTAATACATAGGCAAATGAATTTTAATACACGGATTTTTTTTTTATACTGCAGGGTATATTAATTTTCATTCCCATTTTTGTACCGTATTTTTAAAAGATGCAGTTATGATGGGAAATAACATGTATCGTATTATTAACATTCATGTGTATCTTATTTTTCAGTCAACTGTCAAGAAAAGTGAAGATCATACTGTAATTTTAATACATTGTTGATAGTACATGAATTCAAATACATTTGTATTAATTATCAATCAAACATATGATTTATTTCAATGCATGTCCACAAAATTTTCAGATTTCATATGAATATTCAATGTTATGCATCTTAAATTCCACATCAGTAACCAAAATTTATGTTCATATTTCAATTTTGGCATACGAGTGTAATAATTTTCATTTCATACACCTCGTTTGTAAATTTCATTTACCGTTGTATTGTAAAAGTATTGTAAATTTCATATATTTTTTAACAGTGTATAAATTTTAATCAATGTGACAAATAATTTGTATTTTTTATTATATTTAAACTCACGGTGTTATTTCGATCTTGATGCGTGACGATCCATTTTGCGATGAAGTGACGATGTATGGATCGATTTCTGTAAAATAAATAATAATATTGATTGATTAAGAAAAACGTGTTTGAAAATAGGTGAAATTATTCAAATGTATTTTTTTTAAACGTTTTTTTTTTTTTTTTTAATTTTTTTCTTCTTATTTTCCATTTTAATGTTATTCCTTCATTTCTTATACATTCCTAGTTAATTAATTTCTTTTTAATTCTCATGTTATACCTTCTCTCCCGATAGAGTATAAATTCTAAATTTCTCCATTAAGTGTCATTGATATCGTTTTTTGGAACATTCATCCTGACAAAAGTCTGGACCGTAAGAGAGCGCGGGAGCGGCGTAAAGGGAGGAGGGAGGAGGGGGGGGGGGGGATGCTGCTGAGAGTTGGCGAAGGCCATGAATACCTGAAAATTCCGAGACTCCCATAATCTGTCGAGTGAATTCGGTCGCGTTACTTTATAGGAGAAAAAGAGTCGGGATAAGAGAATCGGGTACAGATGAGATAGAGGCGGGGAGAGCAAGAGGGAGATCGGCATCGAGAGAAAGGCATTCGCGCAATCTCATTAGCATACGACCTTGGGAATCTCACGCAAGCAGCAAAACCACATATGTAATAAAATATATACAAATATAAATATATCGAGACTCGATGATTAAACGAGAGGATTAATCCAAGTAGGAAATTAAGTATCGTTATTACTGGAGATATAAAAAAATATTACAAAACGATTATGTAATTTTAAGGACTTCCGGAACATTTAACGACTTTTTTTTGTCGCTTTCGCAATGCCGAAAATGAAATAACTCCGGATCAACGTTTATTTACTTTTTCACCAAGTTTCGAATCGTTATTTTTACGTGAGTAGAATTTCTTTCACAAGAAATATCAAATTAAATACATTCATTTTTATCTCATTATGTCCTTTTTCGTCTTTTTTATCTTCTATTTGTTTTTTTTTTCTTTCTTTCTGGCAATAAGGAATTCAGGCAGGCCATTGACTGCAAACTTTTCGGACGAGTCTCTCGAAAGTCCGAATGAGAGTTACGGAATTCTTCGAGAGACCTGTCCTTGAGCAAAAAATACGAAATTCAGAAGAGAGAGAGAGAGAGAGAGGGAGGGAGGGAGGTCGCGAATCGTGACTAAATTTGCAAAACGCGGAAACAAATATTCGAGAAAATTTCAAATATTTAGGGCAAATACATAAATGAAAAAAAGTCATTTATGATTGAGGGTGGTAAGAGTGAACTGAGAATAAAAAGAAACGAATTCTTCAAGGAGGAACGCCACTGTGACGGGCCAAAAAATTGTCATTTTTTGGCAATTTTTTATTCGGGTATAAATAATTATTTAAGGATTAGGTAGAGGATACTTTATTGAATATATATTCAGCTATTTCAGTACCAATTTTTATTGGAAAATATTAAAAATTAACAACGTTATGAGCTTCCATGTGATGAAACAAAAAATCCTCTTCATTGTCCCAAGGAAATCTTGGTAACGCGTTACCTGACAAACAAAAATAAAAAAATGTCAATATCTATATGAATGTAGCTATGCTTGTACGTGGCTTTTTTTTTAATTTTTCACAAAATGGCGGTGGTTTGAAATTTTTTTTAATCATTTTTTCGATTTTTTGACCCTTTTTTTGTTTCAGCGGTCTTAAAACATAGCAATAATTGAATTTTCAAAAATCGGCCACGTACAACCTTAGTCGCTGCAATAGCAAATATTTGGGGGGGAAGAAAAATAAAAATCGGGTTATTAGTCTTCAAGCATTCCCTGGGATAAGGTCGAAAACGATTGTTTCGAGGAAAACTCGTTTGAAATTTTCGTTGCTTTTTTCTTGACATAAAATAAGGTGTTAACTTGAATATAAATACTTACTTTTGACTTAAAAATGTTGTTTACATAATTTTGAACATGTATACTGCCAGAAAACGTAAAAAAACAAAATACAGAATTGTTTGACTCGTCACAGTGACGTTCTCCTTTAATGAGTCGGTCTCTGGCTGAATTAAAAATCGTAAAACACTAAATTTTTTGAGTTATCACTGATTGACATGCGACTATGAAATATATTGATATAAATAATAGCTTATCTCATACGAATTTCCTTATGCTCGAATACCCTTCGGGGTGTCGAAAAAGGGCGGAAGCTCTTGATACAGAAAATAAATGAGGGAAGGAGAAAGATCCCTCGCCGATTTTCTTCGTAGCGGCGCCAAGTACTCCTGGGTATTGTCACATTCGAGAAATGGAGAGAAAAAAAAAGATAAAGAAAGAATAGAGTGTGAGAGAGAGGGAGAGAGAGAGAGAGAGAAAGATGGAGAAAGGGAGAAAGAGGTGAGGACCTTTCTCTAGCAATATGTCCGCCTCTCGACCCTGTCCCACTACTCCAGATGCGATTTGGCAGGCTGATAACTCGAGCTCCGCACATATCGTATCGTTTTTCTCGCTTTCTCTCTCTCTCTCTCTCTCTCTCTCTCTCTCTCTCTCTCTCTCTCTCTCTCTCTCTCTCTCTCTCTCTCTTTCTCTCTCACTCTCTCGATCTCGTTGCTCTTCGGAGCTCGTAAACTTTACAACTCTCCGCGGGAGATAATAAAGAGGGACCGGTTCGTGATAATAAAAAAAGAAAAGGGAAAAAAATGTCGCGAAAGGGAGGTAAAAGTGTGGAGAGGAAAATGTATGTCAATGTATATACGACGGAAGGAAATAAGTATATATAATGGTAAACTTTGCCATTCAGGGCTTCGCCCATTCATGGCTACTTCGTAACTTTTCATACAGCTTATTTTATTCTCATTATGGATGTACTATCATAATTATTAATTGAACAAATAAAACATGAAAAAAGGAGAAAAATAAAAAAGTTGGCGAATAATTGATCATACGAGGCACGTGCATTTTCCATTTAACATTTCTCCACGCTTTCTCGTTGCTTCAAACTTATTTTCAGTGATCTTGGAATTCGTGGCATTTTTTAATCAGACTAAAGAGAAGTTTAATCACACATGGAGTAAAAAAAATCGAAATAATAAAGAATTGAAATACATAAGGACGTAGCGAAAATTATTTTGTTCACGCTCTTCTTCGCGTTCCCTTAGTCTTAGTCTGCGTTTGCGTTAGCAATTTAACTATGTCTATATGTTTACGTGTATATGCATACATTTGTATATATGTTGATGGAGAGGGGAGGGGGGGGGGGGGGACGGTCGCGTGTTCGCGGCGCCAAAGCCTTGAGGAATCGATATTCCCGTCGTCGTCGCCATCACCGTCATGTTCTAGTCGACCAGACTCGCTAACTCTCCTTGTGCAATCGATACTCCACTACCAGTATAAAATTCTTCTGAATATATACATATATATATACGTACACAAACACATGAAAATGTGTATAATTAATATTTCATTATTGTGTACACACAAAAGTGCGTATAAAATAACGAGAGTTGGAATCATCATACACATACGTAAAAATGCGTTCATTCCTTTTTTTTTATTACCTACGATTTCATAACCGCGAGAGCGTTACGAACGAAGATGACGAGGACGATATTCCAATCGATGAAATCAATTTACGTCGACACACTCTAACGTCTCGATAAACCCTTATAAATAAATGCAAAAAAAAAAAAAAAAAGAAGAAGAATAAGAAAAATGGTAATCACATTTTTTCGTTGCTCATTCCTTGTCCTTGAACAATTATTTTTTAATAACAATAGTAATAATAATGATAATAAGAATGTTTGGTAAAATAATTTAATTTTCTTTCTACAATAATGCATAAAAGAAATTAGTCTAAATGACTTATAAATCAACAGATTGAAATACGAGCTCGAGAAGGAAGAATTTTTGATCAAAGTCCACGAAGGGATTTCAATCAAAGTTCACTTTGTCTACTCCGCCGTGGGTTTTTAAAAGATTTTTTGTCCTCCCCGAGCAAGCCGGAAGTTTGAAGACGAGGATTTGCGATTGTAAGGAAGAAAGAGAGAAAGAGGTAAAAATATGGAGTGAAAGAAGGGAAGAGAGAGAAAGAAAGAGAGAGGGAAGGAGAGAGAGCGAGGGAGAGGGAAAAGAGACACGGGGTCACAAGGGGTGGCATACGATTAGCATAACTTTGACCCACGAATAAGACCGCACGTTAACGTACGTGACTCGCTACCGTCTACATCTTTATATACATATATATTTACATATTTGTGTATACTGTTGTGACATCTGTGATACGTAGAGGTATGCATCAAACATAAACCAGAGGATTTTTGGGGAGCAAGAATCATCGGTATTTCGTGCCATTAATCTGAATTGTTATGTCACGAATATCGATGAAATCTCATTGCTTTTCTTGTTTTTTTTTTTTCTCTCTTTCGTTTTACCAATTTATGTGGGTCAAATTGGCAAAAAGGTTATATCGATGGCAACAAGAAGAAGTATAAGTAAATATTTTTCATTCCAATTGTACGAACTTGAAAATCAGCAATTCGGAAAGTGACGATGATTGTTAGAGAAGAGTTGAAATGGATGATTCGGATGAGGTGCAGTGGGAGCGACTCGGTTGTGTAAACGCAACTCGTGCGCGCGTCTGGTAACGAGAAAATGAGACTCGAGAGGTAATTTATAGCGACAGAAAGATGAGAGACAGAGAGACAGAGAGAGAGAGAGAGGGGGAGAGGGAGAGAAAGAAAGAGAGGGAGAGAGAGAGGGAGGGAGAGAGGGAGAGAGAGGGGGGGAGAGAGAGGGAGAGGGGGGAGAGAGAAAGAAAGAGAAAAAAAGAATACCAACACACTGGTTGGTCTGGTTTGCGCTGTCTCTCCCGTAGCGCAAAGGGGTTAAAACCCCTGAGGGGCCCTGCTCGTGACTCTCGGGCCAGGGTTGATCGTACTCTTCAGTTTTTTTTCCCAGCTTTGTTTGTGGCTCTTACGAATATACGTCACGAGACACTTTTTATGCACTGCATCTTTGGGCTGATCGGTCTCGACACGCTTCAATGTGTTTTTTCTCTCCTTTCCGCCCGACGCTTTTTTTCACGTAAATCTATTTTTGTCGAATCGTTTCTCTTAGCGACCTTCTTTCCGATCGCAAATTTATCCGCAATTTCATATTAATTAAATGGTTACTATAATTACTATGATAATAATGATAATAATTTCTTGGCTGACTCTTTCCAATAATATCATGCGCTCCTATATTCCTTCTCATTCCATATTCTCTCTCTCTCTCTCTCTCTCTCTCTCTCTCTCTCTCTCTCTCTCTCTCTCTCGTTCTCTCTCTTTCTCTCACTCTCTCTCTCCCGGCCTCTTTGTTTGACCACCTGCGTAATATCGTGGTACACGCGAGCGCCGGCTATAATTTATTTATATTTATTCGCGCACCGTTGAGACGATAGCGAATAACGCACCGCCACCATCACAGGCGGGAGAGCTCTTGGAGCGAAATAAAGAGCGCGCGTGAATGGCAAAAGCTCATTTCAAACACAGATTCCAATGACGAAGAGAGAAAGAGGGAGAAGAGCGAGAAGGAAAGAAAAAAGAGAAACGAAGAATTCAAAGTACAGAGAGCGAATATCTGTTGACGCATTCGGGAGAATTTTTTGCGTTTGCGCTCATTAAAAAACGCTGAGAAAAGTATTGTTTATTTTTTTTTTTTTGCACGTAGAAATATCATCGGATGTTTTTTTTTCTTACAAATTTTTTTCGACGCTTGTTAGACTCTCCGGATAAAGGAAAGGAAAAATACGGCGAGGGTTGGTGGGATTTAGAGCGCGATAAAAATAAGATTTAACTGGAGCGCATATACGAGGTGTAGGACAAGCCGAGGAGGGATTGAAGAAAGCAGAAGAGAGAGAAAAAAAAACGTAGGAAAAAATTGTCCCTGAGTCCAGAACACGGATTGTACGAAAGCCCCCCCCCCCCCCCCCCCAGGGTGTTGTGAACTCATGGGTGACGACGAGGCTGACCCGGAGGGGGTCCCCTTCTCGCGCCATTTCGTACCATTTTTTTTCTTTTTTCACTCTCTCTCTCTCTCTCTCTCTTATTTTTGCACGTGTAGTAATATTTCCCAGGGCACGATGATCAAGAGGAGCGTAGAAAAGAAAGCGAGGGAGGAAACGATCGGGCGTAAAAATATATATAGTTGAATAAACGCGGCCAGGGTGAAAAAAGTTGGCGCGAGATAAGAGAGAGAGAGAGAGAGAGAAAGAGCGAGGGGGGGGGGGAATGAGAGAGAAAGACAGAGGAAAAAAAAGACGTAAAGGGAAAAGAAGAGTATAAGGGTGCCCTTGTTCGCTATCCTGGGGGAGAAGTGCGTTAATCTTCCGCGTTGAGGCACGCGCGCAAAGAAAAAAGGAGGTCGAGTGCAGTCTCACGTTCGAGTTCTTCGTGGAGGAAAGTAACGGTTTAAAAAAAAAAAAAAAAAAGAAAAAAAAAAAGAAAAAAAAAAAGAAAAACTCCTACGATGAGATGACAAAGAGGACACGCGAAGGTATATAAAAAGGGCTTAGAAAAGAACTGCGCGCTTCTAAAGAAGAGATACGGGCGAGAGAATTTTCCAAACGCGATAGACGAGCAGAGACCGGGAAAGGAAAAAAACACTGGAAGGAGCGAGGAAAAAAAATCTTTGAGAGGGTAGTTTGGGGATTACGAGAAAACAAAGAGCCAGCGTGCAGAGGGTGTGATGGAAAGTGCGTTCAGGGAGGAAAACCATCTACGAAAGTAGGATTCAAAGATGCGAAATACTTTTCTTCTCTTTTTGCCCCGAGGAATTAAAGCAGGGAGGATGGAAATAAGCAATACTCGGCAAGAGTGGCAAATTCTTGAACGAAACAAACAAAAAAATGATAAGAAACGAGAAACTTCGACAAAGAATACAAACTTTTTGCATTTCATATATATATATATATATATATATATATATATATATATATATATATATATATATAAGTACGTTGGCTTAGACGAATGAGAAAAATTTTCTGTTTGTAATTTTTTGTTGCGGCTGTTGGAAAAAGGCGAAAGATAATGTGAAATATGAGAGAAAGAAACAAAACGAGGCAAATGAAAATATGTTTTAGTATTGTTAAGCGTATGAGAAGGATGCTCGTCGAGATTAATAATTTCTGCATCGTATCAATTATTTATCAAATTAATTACTAATTAATATTCTTATAATAATTATTATAATCATTGTTATTTTTAATCAGAAAACAGCGTTAATTAAGGCCTTACATACGTCCAGAATTTTCAAAAAATCGATATTTTTTTTTTTACAGATTATTATTCTCTATAGTTTTAGGCGTATTTCTGTGTAAGTCGATTGTACAAATTCCCCATAGATCGAAAGTTATTATAGAAAACGTGACTGCCCAACGAGAGTCTGATGCGCCCAGGTAGATGTCTCGAGCGAAACGCACTTGAAACTTTAAATGCATTTTTCTCAAAACTACTTTTTCTGGCACGGTCTGCATGATAACTCATACAGTTTTTAATATTTTTTGATGCTTTTTTTTTTTAAATATTCGAAATTGTTTTCTCTATAGTCTGTCGAGTCGGATTTTTGATGTTGTGATTAAAAAATTTTATAAACATAATTGAAGTGTGACATTTATGACACAAAATGCACACTTTTTTTTAAACTGCCGTAAATTGCCAAAATTTTTCGAATTTCAAAAATCCGGCTCGACAGACTATAACTACAACTTTATTTTACAAGAATTTTTTTACGTTTTGCAGATCCATCAGCATTTCAAGAAGAAATGATGCAGACCGTGGAGCAACTTTTTTTTCATAGTGCTTCGGGAAACGTGATTTTTTATGTTGTAATTTTTGAAAAAAAAAAAATGAAATAAATTTTTTTATAAAGTTTAAATACTAATAAACAATGTGTAAAAATTATTTTTATTAATTTCTATTGCTATCTCTTCTAAAAACAGTTTTTCTTTTAGCGCGTTTTAGGCGCTGCTGGACGTATGTTAGGCGTTAAACTAATTATTATAACATCGGTCAAGTACATAGTAATTGTTCAATATTCGTACTATTTTAATGCCCCAAATAATAATAAATAAAAATAAAAATAATATTTATATTATTATTTATAATATTTATAATAATATTTATACCATATTCAATTATAATATTATTTAATAATACATTCATGGGTCTGCGACCCTGGGTAGATACAAAAATTCACGTCCGACTTCTTAGATATAATCATTTAAAATAATAAAACTACTTAAATTTCTGCAATTTATGCACATCCAGAGCGCAATTTTTATGTGAGAAATGCCTCGACGCTCTGCGCCACGTGGTGGCCGAAGCGAGAAGTTTTAACGTGGGTACTCGAATAAACGGATCCAAATAGCATTATCTCTCTATTTGATTTAAATGCAGCTTTCTAGCTGAAGCGAATAGAAATTTTGTTAATTGAAATTTAAAAAAATCGAATAAATGCTCCAAGTAGATCTAAATAGAACTTTTTTTTCAGTGTGGTTTTTACACATATACAATTTAAACCTGGAGTGGTTCAAACCACCCTAGGGTGGTTTAATGATTTTCACATTTTGTCGCACGGGGTATAGTCGCATCGGCGTATAATCGCTCGGTGTTTTGTCATTGGCGTTTTGTCGTGTCACCACTATTTACACTTGGTCAGAGCATAATTTATGCACGAACAATTTTTTACGACATAATTTTTTTCCCAGGACAGTCCTGGAATTTATTGAAAGTCCTGGAAATACCCTCCTACAGATAAAACTGTACACCGATAGCGATGGGTGCGCAGTCGGTGTATGGCTCCGGCGATCATCAAAGTTAAGCAGCCTTGAGCGAGGCCAATGCTTGGTCGGGTGACCGTTTAAACATGCACCGATTCGCGAATCAATCTCTGAGCTCGAGGTGGTAGTTTTTCTAAGTTTTTGATAGTGGTTATCAATTGAAACTCAATACAAATATAGCCGCCTGTATTGGCCGGGTTTTCCACAGTTTCCCTTGGCCCTCATGCAAATGCGATACAGTAGTGCATTGGGAAAGAATAGCTGTGGGCAACACTCTTGAGAGATTTCTCAGGAACACGAAAATTAGGAAATTGGAAATTAGTGAAGTGGGGTTAAGGTATATACCGTACTGCATGCTAGTCAAATGAGTGTTAAATTTTCACAATTTCTTTTATGCCAAGCTTAATGAACCAATTGAACGCAGTGTTAGTGGATTTATATCACGGCATGTCTTATTAACATAGAAAAATATTAAAAACGATAGATTTGCGAAACCATCAACTGATAAATACAAATTTTCATCAGAATTCGTCAAAGAATAATCCGTAATTTTCAACCGATTGCAATACACCACGTCTTATTTTGTTCCTCAAGAAATCCTTCATGTATTCACCACGTAGATTTCTTCTAAGCCTAATCGTTCCACTGTTGCAGCGAATTATTTATTCAGCGAAAAAAATCTTTCATAAACAAATTACTATAATTTTCAAACAAATAAACTTCGCAAAAATCTACATGGTGAATTCGAAGAGAATCTCTTGAGGAACAAAATAAGACGTGGTGCATTAAAATCGGTTAAAAAATACAGATTATTCTTTGAAAAGTTCCAATGAAAATATATCATAATGGAAATTTGCCACTATCGGTTAATCGTTTCGCAAATGTATCGTTATTAATATTTTTTTAGGTGAATTATATATGTCATCTTACAAATTCGCCTTCACTACACTGTAAAAAATTTCCGTATGAAAATTAATACACATGTATAGGAAGCTTTTATGCGGATACCGTATATTAAAATTCAGATACGCTGAGGAAAATTGAGAGACGCGGTATTTTAATGATACGAGCACTGTTCAGTAAAATTAATATACTTGTGTATTTGAAAAATCATATACATGTAAGAAATGTTGACCTTGTACATATTAAAAACACGAAACATTAACTAATATTACTATACAGGTATATTAAAGTTCATGTTACCAGCATAGTAATTTTCAGATTCAAGATTACTAAATTTCAGGCACCGTATAACGTTTTCGCATTACATATGTCTACGATATTTCTAGAGATGTAACATAAAATTTGGTGATCCTTTTTGAATATTAATATACGAATGAATATTAAATAAATTCAGCTATTATGAGTTTTTAGGGGGAATACATTAATTGGCGTACTATTGTGTTCGATTTTTTAAAGTTGAAGGTCGAAAACATGCAGACATCTCAAGAAATTAGTTAGAGTGACTTATCACCACTTGATGCCGTGGCAATCAAGTCGAGCAATTGTCGGCGTAAAAATTTTTATTATAATCTCAACATCTTGTGTTAAGTTTGGTGTTTACCATTTTCATGTTTTACACAATTTTCTTAGATTCGAGCGACTTATATATATCCTCGTCCGAAGCACGTGCCTCCTATGAGAAAGTCAACGCTCTGCGCCACGCGGTGGCCAGAGCGCGAAGCACGGTGCCCACAGAGCGTTACGAATTTCCTACACTTGTGTATTAATTTTAATATTGAGATTCTTATAATTAATACATAGGCAAATGAATTTTAATACACGGATTTTTTTTCTATACTGCAGGTTATATTAATTTTCATTCCCATTTTTATACCGTATTTTTAAGAGATTTAGTTATGATGGGAAATAACATGTATCGTATTATTAACATTCATGTGTATCTTATTTTTCAGTCGACTGTCAAGAAAAGTGAAGATCATACTGTAATTTTAATACATTGTCGATAGTAGATGAATTCATATACATTTGTATTAATTATCAATCAAACAAATGATTTATTTCAATGCATGTCCACAAAATTTTCAGATTTCATATGAATATTCAATGTTATGTATCTTAAATTCCACATCAGTAACCAAAATTTATGTTCATATTTCAATTTTGGCATACGAGTGTAATAATTTTCATTTCATACACCCGGTTTGTAAATTTTATTTACCGTTGTATTGTAAAAGTATTGTAAATTTCATATATTTTTTAACAGTGTGTGTATATATATATATATATATATATATATATATAATTAGTGCGTTAAAATTGGTATAAAAATATTGTGAAGTTTTAGCACTCATTTGATTAGCATGCAGTACAGTATTTACCTTAAGGGGAGCAGCCACTTTAGGAGATCGAAAATTAGAAGATTTTTGGATTTTTTTTAATGTGAAAAAAAAAAAAAACGGAAATTTCCGCAACTCTGATAATAATTTATTCATATTTTCATACACCGCTGGTAATTTTTTCAAATTATTTCATGCATTAATTAAGGTGTAATCCGCTGTGTCCCTTGGGGTGTCCTCATCGTCGTTGTCGATTTGCGGGAATTGTGCAGCTCGCAATTCGCATCTGAAATAGTTCAACAAATTTTTATACATTCTTAACATGTTTTTTAAAAACATGAACCTAAATTTTGAAAAGAAAATCGAGAATTGAATGTTGGAACGTGTTTGAAAAAAATGATCGATTTTTAGCATTTTTTTTGCCGGCATTTTGCAATAATAAATATTTTTTAAACAATCTAATCTTTCCAACTTTAGGTTCATGTTTTAATAAATTATACTATGTAAACGTGTTCCAAATTTCAAGATGATCGATCAATTAGTTTTTGAGTTATCAATCAATTAGTTTCCCGCAAATTGAAAAAATGTCGTTTCGAGAAAAACACGTTTAAGAGGACCGTATGGTCTAGAAATTTGAAAAAATCGATTTTTTTTTTTTTCGATATGTCGAAAGTATAGTATCTCAAGAATATACTGTGAAATTTTCATGCGGAAATTCTCAATATTACAGCTTCTACAGCCCATAACGCAGGTAGAGAGCGGTCCGCGACACGAAAACGTTCAAAGCCTTATTGGACACAAAGCCTTACGGGGATGATTTTTTAGTTTGCAAAAAAGAATGTGTTTTGCATGTTAAAAAACGTTTGTACAAACGTGCTGTTGATGCGAAAAAAAAACATGCACAAATAAAGAAAGCAACAAAGAAATTGACAGAAAAAGAAGAGGGAAAAAAGACACAGCGGAAATCGATAAATAAAACACCGAAGCGTCAACAATTGACGAATAAATTATTGCAAGAGCTGTCAACTTATTACGGTCTAGCAATTAGACGTAATTCAGATTCGACTGAAGGGATGAGAAGTGAAATATGGGCAGCATATTATCACAAAATTTCAACAGATGAAAATCCGCAACACTCGTACTGTCCTCCAGGTTCCGAATCGTGGTGCAAGTGGCGTCAAAGTGAGGCTGCAGGTACTTTAGACACCTACGAGCACCCACCTGCTCTGTGCGATGAAGCACAAGAGATATTAAAACCAATTTATGAAGAATTGACAGCAGAGACTTTATTGGAAAGGTGTATTGGCAGTAATACGCAGAACAATAACGAAAGTTTCAATGCTTGCGTGTGGCACCTTGCGCCGAAACATCTGTTTGCCGGAAAAAAAATCATTGATATTGCCACTCACATTTCCGCTTGCATATTCAATGAAGGATTTGCATCCCTATTGAAAATAATGGAGACCATGGGCATAACAATCGGGCCACAAGCGGAGCAACTAGCGCAAAACCGAGACGAGCTGCGAGTATCGAGCGCCAACCGTAGGAGCACGGACAACTCCAAAGAGGCTCGGACAGCTCGAAGAAATGAAAGGAGTGAGGAAATCTTGAATTATGAACGTTCCGAAGGAATCCTATATGGTGCCGGAATCGCGGATTAACTGTAAGTATTCAAAATTTGCTCAATTTTTGAAAATATCTGTACCTCAAACTTTAAACTCATTTATCTCGAAACGACTTTTTTCGGCACTGCGCAGGTGAAAACAAAAAAACTATTCAACCGAATCACGTGAAATTTGGATATGTTGTTCACAACATGTATGGCTATCGTCGGAACTACAATCATAATTTTATTTAAATAATTTCTTATTGTTTATACTAAAAAACTAGTGAAAAAAAACCCGATTTTACGAATTTTTTTTCAAAAGCGCGCCATTTTGTCAATTTTTAATTTTTTCGATTTGTTCTAGTCCCGACCATAACTGCACTCTTTCTGATTAAGAATCTTCTTGAATTTTGTGTTTCAGATGAGTAGAAGTCTCGGATCGATCTTCACCGTCCGGGTCGGATTTTTCGAGAGGGTCGTCTTCAATGCCAATTATATGATAATAAACACTGTTTTTAAAATTAAAAAAAATTTTTTTTGTATACTTAATAAAGGTAGTAATAAACCCGAAAAGTTAAAACATCGATTTTTAAATTTTTTAAGGCAAAAAAAAAATCGTGAAAATAGGTGAAATTTTCGTGCTCTAGACCATACGGTCCCCTTAAAGTTTGGGTGCGCTTGGGAGTCGAGCGGAGTCTTTATCATTTATATACATACCGTTAGAAGGAATCCGAATATCGTTATGAAATTTTCAGGGTGTATTCTTAAGATATTTTGTTAACGATTTATGAAATAAAAAAAAAAAATGATTTTTTGAAGCATCTAAAGTGGTTGCTCGCCTTAAAGTGATGGAACGGGCTCGTAAAAACCCGTGAGGGTATACGCAGGAAGAATAAAATTTTTTTTTAATTAATTATAAAACTGTACCCAAACCTACCGCTAGACATAAATATATTTTTATATATTATTTTATTGAAGTTATCTAAAAAAAAAACTTGTAACATTATAATTGTTTGTTTAATATTCATTTGGAGGACCACTAATGCAGCGATGAACTAAGATCGAATAAGTGACGTATTCCACTTTTTCCCCAAACCGAATAAGATCGTATGAAAATTTCACGGATTCGCGAATTTAGGCCACAGGACAAGTTTTTTGCCCGTTTAAATATTCATTCACTTACTCGTAGGTAATGTTGAACGTGGAAGCTGGAAAATGCAGAAATAACGTGACTGACGGATCGGACAACCGAAGAAATTTGTCTTTCTTTTTTTTTCTTTTTTCTTTTTTAATGCATAACCAACTGAGAAAATACTTATGAAATTAAAAAATATATATATATCTATATATAGCACTAGTGTTTCCATAATGAAGTAACGAAGAAATATGAAAGTTTGAATTAAAATGAATAACAATGTAGAAACTTGTTAAATCAATGTTAATATGTTTAATAGCTGCGAGAAAACCACAAAAAATGAATGAAATACCACTAAATATAATCCGACAAAATTATGCGAATTACTTAAAACTTTGTTCACGTTTTTGATTCACAATCGGGTTTGAGTTAACCGCGACGAGGGCCTTTACGGCTAAAGCAAGATTCCGGAAATTACAACTACGTGAAAGAGGACAATCGCATTATGATCAAATGCGCAGAATCGCGGTGGTTGTATATGCTATTCAGCGGTGGAGTGCGGTGAAGGAGTGCCCGCGGGAAGAGCAAGAAAAATGGAAAATTCAATGATTTCTTTCTGTCTCACATTTTTTATAATTATAATTTTTAATTGAAATCACCGATCTAAGTCAGTCTATTTGAAAGAGAGAGAATGAAAGATTGAAAAATTAGTGATCATTTCTTCATCTCTCTCTTTTAGAAAAATATATTTTTAATTAATTTATTCTTTCAGGAAAATTAATTTGAAAAGTACGGAAAGAGAGATCAAGAAATTCGTAATTTAATTTCTCGCTGACACCCTCTACTATTAAAATATTTCTTTTAAATTAATTTTATTACTTATATATTAATTTAATTGAAATAAGAATAAGGAAGGATAACGAATTGGATGATCCTTTTTATGGCTCATTTTTTCGTAAAAGATGTACTTTTAATTCAATTTTTTAGACAAATTTATCTGAAGGAGAAAGAAATATTGAGAAATAAGTTATTATATCGTTCTCTTTCGGCTTTTCTGTGTACGTATTCGAAGCCGGTCTAATGATACGAAAACGATAATTCGGCAGCGAGTTTAAGAACGATCAATCATGCGCTGTTTTTTTTTTTTTTTTTTTTTTTATTTCCAAAGGTCCGTCTATTCGTGTAACAATCAAGGATCGTATACGAGCAACGAATAATATTAGGACAAGCGTGAATCGCGTCAAAATAACGCCCCTTTAGGCAGTAATTTTTGTATCAAGGAGAGAGTGAGCGAGTAAATTAACTAAATAAGGAAAGTCATCCGTGAGCAAAGTATTTTAAATCATACAGAGTGTCCAGAGAATAATTTATCAAAAAAAAAAAAAAAAAAAAAACAAAAAAAAAACAAATAAATAATGAAGATTGCAATAAAGGAGAAAGAAATACAGAAAAAGCCTAAAGTCAGCGGAGTCTCGACTTTGTGTAAAAGCTCACGAGCTCGCAAAGTTTGGAAAGCCCGCGAGGCATTCATTGGGTACAGTGGCTTGAAAGCATCGCCAACAAGGACGAAGAATTTCCGAGAGAACTATGAAAGTTCGAAGGGAATGCCTGTGGCAAGAACATCCTTCCATGACTTTGGATGGGAGAAGAAAAGTGAATGAGTGAGCAAGAAACAGAGAGAGAGAGGAAAATGTAATGAAAATGACAGAGAATGAAAACGTAGGAAAAACAAGAAAAGAAAAAGAAGTAAAATGATAGAATGAAAGAGATAAAATAGACTTCGAATGAGAGAGAAAGAGAGAAACAGAGAGAAGGATAAAATGAGAAAAAAAAAAGAAGGAATATAGTGACAAAACACCATTGGTCCGGTGGATGAAAAGGATAGAAGAATGCGAGCCATAGATGGAAAGAGGATGAGCTTGCTCGTGGTTGTACGAAGAGAAAAGGAACGAATGGATCGAGAAAAAGAAAAAAAAGTAAAGAGAGAGAGAGAGAGAGAGAGAGAGAGAGAAGACACATGCGAAGAAGAGAAGAATGAGTTGGAGAAAGGGGTAAAGGACGAGAAGGACGAGAAGGACGACAGGGTATCGATGGCGCGTGTGTAGAAGAGACGAGGGAGCGAAACGGAGGATAAAAGTGAGAGAAGCAAGTGAAAATAACAAAACAAAAACAAAGTAGAAAAGAAAGAAAGAAAGAAAGAAAGAAAGAAAGAAAGAAGGTAACGGAGAGAGAGAGAAGTGAGAAGAGGAGGAAAAAATAAGATAAAAGATTGAGGGAAGGCCACAAACTGTCGAGGAGAGACGTATCACACGTTAAAGCCGGCGATTCTCTGGGACACGAGACATAATATACATATGTATAATATATTACAGATATATATATATCTATAAAACACCATGCAGAGGAAAGACGTTAGAGAAGAAGAATTGCGGAGCAGTGGGGGGAACGATAAAAATAAACAACAGCAATATCAAGAGGAAGATAGAGGAAGAGAGCGAGGGAGAGCGCGAGGGGGAGAAAAGCAATAATGTAGGAGAACGTGTGGTGTCGACGAGTGAAGATATTCAGGACGGAATACCATAGGTTCGAATGAAAAAAAGCGAGAGAGAAAAGACAAAGAGGAAGAGACAAAGAAGAGTAGAAAGAAGCCTCGAGGACGAAGCACAGGAGAAGGAGAAGAAGAAGGAAGGCGAAGAAGGGAGGTTCTCTTGTGAGAGCGCCCTCTCTCTGGTCGGGCAACGCGAATGAAAGAGACAAGGAAATATGGAAAGAATACAGCACGAGGGATGCGAGGATGTGGTTGTGGGCTCTGCGAAAGAGCGAAGGCTTCATAAAAAAAATTAAAAAAGAAGAAACGGATACCGTGATGAGAAGGAGGGGGGGAGGGGAGTAGAGAAAATACCAAAGAGGCTCGGGTCTCTCGTTCTCGCGAGACTTTGTGTGCCTCATTCTCTTCGCTCGTCTGCCAACAGTCTCTTCGCGAAGAAGAGGGAGAGAGGACGAGATAAAATAAATAAAAAGAGAAGAAAAAAATCGTTCTTCCTCTGTCTCTCTTTCTCTCCCTCTCCCCCTTTCTCCATCCGTTCATTCTCGTTCTGTCTCTTTCCCCAAAGTTCTCGTCGTTTGTTCTCCTTCATAATTTCTCTTTGTCAGGATCTGTCTGGATCGTCCTCTTTGTTCTACAGGGAACACACAGTCGATCGGCTTCCTGGTGCCTATTACAACCATTTCATTCTTCCTCCCTATCTTTTTTTCTCTCTATTACCTACTCTCCTATTCTCCGATTTTCAGACCTCACAATATTATTATTATGTCATTATAATTAATCGATTAATTGCAAACAACATTAATAAACCTCAAACAAAGTGGCTGGTTGAAAAGAACAAAAAAATGTCTCCTCGTCCATATGAATTAGTTATAATTGTATGAAAAACCTGAAAAAAAATGTTTCTCGATTTATGATTACTTCAGTCCTAATTATTTTGTAATGATAAACTACGAAAATAAAATTATACTGTACTTTTTTTTCGTATTTAATTACACACGCTGTTGCGTTTCAAGGAAATTACCCCGATTTTTTATTCGTCCAGTCGTGAGATTTCGTTTAAAAACGAGGTGGAGTTTCGATATTAAAAAATTTTAATGCAATGCTATCGTCCTAACATCGTTATAGAACGACAAAAATAGCATTTTGAAAAATCATTCATTCGCAACGTTTTAAAACAGACAAACCTTTTTTCTTGTAGTTTCATTACGTGGATAACTAACAAACAATATTTGGAAAAAATATCAATTTCGCTATATTTCTCCGATGGAGAATTTCGAATCATTTAATATATTTTATAATAACTACGTATATGTTAGTAATAACACGATACATATGTACGTATTATATTACATATATAAATATACAGTATGCGAATCTATTGAACAATGGCGGAAGGATTATTTCCTATTGTTATTCCCATTGTACTGAATCGCAATAAAAATTATACCGCCAAGCATTTTATTATTATTATTATTATCATTATTATTGCTGTTCGGTTGCATGTTCAGACCCTAATACTTCGATGAAACTAAACTCCTTGTTCCCCCCCTCCCCCCCCCCCCTCTCTCTCTCTCCCCGCCCCCCTCTCTCAATTTCACTGTTATTCTCACGATTCTCGTTGTTTCAAATATTTTATTGGATTAGATTTCAATTTGTTTACCTTCTCATGCTGGGGAGGGCTCTCACAAGTTACCTTGCAAATTTCACGCTCTCTACCACGGCTCTCTCATCGTGCTCAAGCTTTTATCACGTTTATTGTGTAACGCAATGTTTTTCCTTTCGCCCTTCCCCCCCCCCCCCCTCCCTCTCTCTCTTTCGTATTCATTTCTTTCTGGGAAATAAAATAAAGCAAGAGAAAAATCGAAAGAGATTGAGATGACAATGTTATTTATGCATCAACTGGCACAAACCTAATTCGACTGCTGTTGATACGTTACTTCCCATTTATATATCTGTTTACGAATATTCATCTCAATTTTCAAAATTTTATTGAAATTTGAATCGATGGGAAGCGACGAGAATTCTTTTTATTATTTTTTCATTTAATTGATTTTTAAACTTGTCAAGGATTTTTTGTTTACTTATTTGCTCTCCGAATGAATATTACAGATACAACAACAACAACAACTTGGGTCATTGTATCCGGACGAGATAAACTGCAACGTCATTCTTCAAAATGGTAACGCGATTATTCAACAACGTGTAAAAATATATATTTGAAAAATAAAATAAAATAAAATAGAAATAAACAGATCCACATAAATATAGGCATTGAAAGTAATTTAATCATTATTATACTGCATTAGTTGGAGTATTCGTTGTTTTTTCCGTTTTTTTCCACTGATGGTGAAGCAAACTTCATATTTATCTCATGCTCAACCACTACCTTTGATTCGTTAACTGATGATTTTTCAACGACTAAATAAAAGAAGAGAACAGAAAAAGAGACAATTTTTTACGAGCGCTCCTTTATGAATCAATGATATAAAAACGACACGAACACAAAATTACAATTGTCCTTGTTAAAGATTGACGCACTATTTCACACTGCCCTTTTATACCGAGGGCCTCTCCATTTATAGACCAAGTCGCACCAATTGTCATTAATGTAATATTCTTTTGTCGTACAATAAACCCGAGAGACCTCTACCGGGCAATTCAAAATATGTTTCAAACGACCATTATTACGAACAACTAACGAATTTTCGAAAATTTGTTTATTTATTAGAAATTATAATTCGATGGACGAATTTTGTTATTTAATTCAATAGAACAATAAATTCATCAAACATAACTGAAAAAATACATGCTTGGAAATATTTATATATCGTAAAAATAACGAAAGAGGCTATTTAAAAAAAAATCGTCGAATCTAACGTAATTTTTACTGCTTTTGCATCGCTCTGTATATATCATTTTTTTTTCCTACATATATACGGTTATAAAGCTACATGCACTAAAATCACGACTCTACGTCGGGATCCTCAATTCAAAGAACGATTTCAATAATGAGGGAAGGGGGAGAGGGAAGAGGATCAGACCGACAATCGTTTCATGCTGCTGCATTTAAGCTTCGAAGAGAGCGAAGGAGAGGGAGAGAGAAAAAGAGTTGCCGGGCTTGTATAATTTGATCGAGTCCATTTCGATCCATAGTGGTAGTTTTTGCCCTGCCCAAGGACGCATTTACGCTCTTAGTACTACTCAGGAACTCGCTCATAATGGGGCTCTTTCTCCTCTCTCTCTCTCTCTCTCTCTCTCTCTCTCTCTCTCTCTCTCTCTCTCTCTCTTACTTTTCTTTCTCCCTTTCGACCTAACGACTTCGAATTTACACGAGAAGGAATTAAACGAGAAATTAAAAAACGACGAAAGAGAAAAAAAATCCCCAGGAAAAGGGGGATTCGATGGAATTGAAGGGTAAAAAAAAGTATCGCATTTTTTTCCGAAGATTCAACTTTTTTATTAAATAAATCGAGTGGAGCCTGCAACGGAATAAAAACCGGAGATTTACTTTTTCATTTTTTAATGCTTCCTTTTTTTCTTAATTTCATACAGTCGAACGAATGGCGCGGGTAATCCTTCCGGATCTCCTTTTTTTAATTCGCTTAACCCCCGCCCTCTGCTTCGTGAAATCCACGCTAATCAACTCAGATTGGCATTTTTCTTTTTTTTTTTTTTCAATTCTTTTTTTAACTTCGTTTTTATGATATTCTGACATCCCGATTAAAATGAATAAAAAAGAAGGATTTTCGTTAGAATAGTTGGAAAAAATCGTCGCGAAATATTCCAAGTATTTCGATAACGAGTGTCCATGAATTTAAAATAAATATAAATGTACTCGTCGTCGAAATATTAATGAGGCACACCGTGTTTTCTTTTCTTTTTTGCACGTGTCGTCTAAAACCAGGCTCGTGCGCTCGCGGTCACACTTCGAAGAAGGCACTTCCGTTCGTAAGTGAAAGAAAGAGGAAAAAGAGATAAACACGAGTCGTGTTGAACTTTAAGGACGTTTTGAGTGTAAACTGCTAGCGAAAAATATTATTTTGTCAAACTTTCGCTAATGAGCGAATCAATAAAAAATTAAAATGTCTCAGTGCACCGTTGGGTTATTATAAACAATGATTTTCCAACAATAGTGTCCAAAATTGATTAATAAGTTTAACAAGAAATCGCATCCAAAAATAATTACATAATCGCTTTTTTTTTCTACGTAATTGACTTTACGTGAAGTTTGAACAATTTCTGGTCACTGAAAGTAACAAAAACCAACACTCGAGGAGTTTCTTTAGAAAAAAAAAAAAAAAAAAGTCACTTGTCAAACGTTCTTTGCCGCGAGTATTTCGACGATTGTAAAAAATTCTGTGGTCAAGACTCTTTGAGGTGGAAGGAAAATCCCGAAAGAGAGGCAAAGAGGAGACGTTAGAATAGAGGAATAGACACTTTATATACTCGAACGAGTCTTTTTCTCCCGAGCTTTTTACACACAGCAACCAATTTCCGGGCTCGTACGGACGTGAGCATCGAGAAAGGAGAAAAAAAACGTTAGAGAGAGAGAGAGAGAGAGAAGCGCGAATACACGTAAAAAAGAACACACACGCGCGCATGCTGTATTTAATTTAACCAAGGAAAGAACGAGAGAGGAAGATATAGAAGGAGAGTTTGTCAAACGATTTTCGTACAAGGAGTAGTATGAGAGAAACACGAATTTCGAGCATTTACACGAGTTCTCGCTCGCCTTCTCTCTCGCTCTCGGTTTTTCTGCCTCTTTATTTGGACTCGAGTGAGCCTCGAGTATTTTTCTCGTATCCCAGTGAAATTGCAAAAACGTCAATGAGATGTCATACAGCCAATGGCGACGGGATCGCCATAAGAAAAACGTAAAGAAAAAAAAAATTGCAACGTCCGTACAATGAAATAACAAAAAAATTACTTTTCCATGAAATTTCTAAATAATTGCCTCGAAGCGAAATTACGGTTGACATTATTTGTAATCAAATTTTTCTCTAAGGAGGTTAAGCAAGGATAAAGCCTTCTATCGAACTCGCTCCAATCGGTGCAGAATGCGTTTCAATTATAAAGTTTATTACGCCTATTATTTCTTGCGGAGAATATGGGACGGGGAGGAAGAGGGTTTGAAGAAAAAAAAAATTGAAAACGAAAAGGGAGAGGAGAACACGAGAAGGTTAGACGGAGGCGCCGGGAGATCGGCTGAATGGCGATCGAAGCAATTTGTAATCGAGTTCGAACGGGGCATTCGAGCGGATAAGAGTTCGATTAATAAATGCTCGAACAGTTCGTGCTCGTGTGTGTGTACAAACGTAAATAGCGGATTGAAGGTCGTGAAAAGAAAAGGGAACGAGGAGAAGCAATTTTCCCGTTTTCTCACGGGTATCGAGGAGAAATTTGCGAAATAAATATCACAATTTTACTTTCGTACGGGTATTATATGAAAATCTGGCAAAGTTCCAACAGGAAACGGATTTTTTTCGGGTTAAAAGGCTGACGACTCGCTGCGCGACGACGAGTGTATTTTTTTATGATTTTTTTTTTCTCAGTATTTGAGAGCGAACGTGCTGGTAGCCGGAAGAATGAGAGAATAAGAGAATGCACATAAAAGAGAGAGAGAGAGAGAGAGAGAGAGAGAGAGAGAATGAGAGTTAAAAATTCCGATGAACGAATCTGCAGCTCGTTCGACTATAAAAACCGTTTTCATTAAACGTATTTAACGTATGTACGGGTACAAAGAGTCCGAGGTCACTTAGAGGTCGTTCAATGGCCCCTTCGTTATAATTTCATGCGAGGCACATGAACGAAGGTGACTTTTTCAACAGTTACAATTGTGAAAGTAGTTGGTAATTGACGTAGACATTTTTCGAGTACAAAATTCAATTTATAACTCATTAAATAGTATATTTCTTTAATATCCTATAATACCGATAATATTCTAGATTTATTAAAACAGAGACGTTATTTCGCGTGTATATATTAAAAAGGATATACCAAGATATATATTGATCAGATAAGCCATTCGATATAAAGACGCGCGCGCGATTTACACCAGTACAATTAAACAGCACACCGATCGTCGATAAAACGATCGCACATCATCGCCCTGTAATTAAGATAGCGAGAGTAAATTGTGAACGGGAACAATGGTGAATCGCTGTACATACGTTATATACAATCTGCATTTATTAAATATATATATGTATATACGTTTATATATGGCTTTGTTTTCTTTACCGATCGAGTGTACGAGTACTTCGGAGCTCGTATATACACGAGGCACTCCATTTGCAACGAGACCTATACACATTTATCCTTCTATCGTTTTAACAGACTGCAATAGAAAGCATCTTTCCTCATTCAATTTCAAACCATGATTATCCGAATAAAAAATTTTAATAAAAAAAATAACAAAAACAAATAATATTAACAAGAAAAAACAAAAACCACACTGAGAAGAAAATGTTATTGACCGAAACAAATTTCGTTTCTTTCAACCAAAATATTAAGATAAGACAAAATAATTTGTGAATGTTGAAACAAGTTGTTAGCCGAACCAACAAAACTTCGGGGCAGCCAAATAAATTAATGTTAATGCAACAAAATATCATCCAAATAAACTAATTCATTTATTAATCCTAACGATTACCGTTTAGTCAGTTTGATAATCGAGATTCAAACAAATATTTCATTGAAGCAACTAAAAAGTATGCGTAAGTAAAAAAAAATGGTATTAGTTGTTGGAACAAAATTATTTGACTCCGGTGATTTAGTACATTCGTGTACAAGAAATTTTTATGATTTAGTTGAACAAACTAAATAATTTGCCATTGAACAAAAAAAAATTGTTGGATTCACCATTATTCGTCCAACAAAATCGGATTTAGTTCAATGAACAAATTTTTTTTCTCAGTGCTATTAAATGAGAAAGAACGAAAACAAATGGGTTTAATATAAGAATCGACATTTTTAAAGATTAAAGAAAAGTTTAAAGGTTGGAAAAAATCTTTTATTTTAGCAATCTAACAATTCTAGTTATTATTTAATCACTCCGAAACAACTCCTATCTTGAATATCTCTGCTCCAAAATCATTTTTTAACCATAAAATATCTACCTCTGTGTAGCATCTGATCTTGGAAATCTCTGCTCATCGTGAGGTATGCTCCGAATTTTATTACATAAAATATGCTTCGAAACAAGTTTTGCTCCATTTACGCGCTTAAAATCAAATGTTTTTTTACTACAATCAAAAATTCTTCCACTACTAACCTCTACGAACATTTTCAAGCGTATCCCACCGTTTGTAGTAATCCTATAAACCTACAACCGAAAGCGATCACATAAAATGTGCTCCGGAACAAATTTTACTTTTTTTATTCGCTTAAACCAATTATTTTTTTTTACTACACTCAAAAATTCTTCCACTTGTAACCTCTAGGAACGTTTCTGATGCAGTTCTGTCGTTCGTAATACGTGTTAGGATCTTTAAACTGAAATTATCTCGGAAAAATCATTTTCAAAAATTTTCAAAAATTAAAATATTTTTTTTTATTTTTTCTATGTTACTACTAACGAAAAAAATTTCACTACAATCCACTACTAACGTTTTTCTATGAGAATCAACCGCAAAACTTCATTTTTTTTCATTCCGGGGGATGACGTTTTTTTTTTGCTATATTTTTTTTTTGGCGTTACTACTAACGAAATTAGTGTCACTACTATCCACTACTTATCAAAACCTTCCATTAAAAAAAAAAAAAAATCAATTTTCTCAAAGTCGGGCGCTAGGTTCACACAGGTGCTCCGAAAACATTTATACTCCGAAATAGGTCGACTTGAAAATATCAATTGGAGTAATAAAAACATAACAATGACGAAATATAACTGCTTCAAAATATCACTACTCCATTATTCTAACGTTCTATCACTACTGTATTAGAATAACAGATAGTAAATCATGACTCCAATAGAATAGTGATATTTCGAAGTAGTATTTTTTCGGAGCACATCTGGCAATGAGTGAAGATATTAAATAATAAGATCAGAGATGGCACATAAGTAAACGTACTAAAGAATGGACGTTCTATATAAAAAAAAAATTATATAATAGTCGAGACGTTTAACCCTAGAAAACGGTGTCGAAAAGGACCCTAATTTTTAGTCGAAGACTTTATTTTTGCATTTTTTTCGTAACCTTTTTTCGTTTTATAGACTTTTTATCATTATATGTTCACCGAATGCGACTTGATCATACACCATTCTTTTCGTTATAAAAAAACTAAGAAAACGATTTATGATTAAACTTTATTATCGTAAATGAGGAATATTTTGTGGTAAAGAGAATATTGGGGTCATTTTTTTCGACCCCGTTGTAGAGTTAAGGTAATATGGCTGCGTCACACTAGTCAAATGAGTGCTAAATTTTCAAAATACATTTATGCAAAGTTCAATGCAATAATTAAATTAACCCTAAAACCCCACAATCTATTTTTTCCAACGTAAACCTCACGCATTGGGGTAAATTATTGCCCCAATCTTCTCTTTAGCATAAAATGTTCCTCGTATGCGATAATAAGGTTTAATTATATATCATTCTCTTCGTTTTTTGATAACGAATAGAATGGTGCATGATAAAATCGCATTTGGTAAATATTTAATGGTGAAAATTCTATAAAACGGAGGGAATGGTTTAAAAAAATTGATTCGGGAAGAAAATTTGATGTCATATTTTCATCGAGATTTTTCAAAGAATAATCCGTATTTTTCAACCGATTTTAATGCACCAAGTCTTAATTTGTTCCTCAAGAGAGCCTCTACGAATTCGCCGTGCAAGTTTTTTTCTAAACTTGTTAATATGAAAATCACAGCAATTCATTTGAGAAAATATTTTAAAACCAAACAAACAATTGGCTGCAACGGTAAAACGATAAAACTCAGAAAAAAAAATCCACACGATGAATTCGTAGAGGATCTCTTGAGGAACAAAATAAGACGTGGTGGATTAAAATCGGTTGGAAAATACGGATTATTCTTTGAAAAATCTTGATAAAAATATAACATCGTAGAATTTTGCATTTATCATAGTTGAAGCTTTTGCAAATCTAGTGTTATTAATATTTTTTTAGGTTAATAAGACAAGCTGTAATACAAATCAACCATTAATTCATTTAATCAGTGCATTAAACTTTGCATAAGGGTATTTTGAAAATTTAGCACTCATTTGACTAGTCTGCATCAGTTATTTTACTTTAACATTTAAAAAAATAGATTATTTAAATCTAGGGTTAAGAGGAGAGACCACAATTTGGGTTTGTTTCGATTATCACATTGAATAACGTTAAAACCCTCAACACATTTTGTTTATTCAACCAACAACAACATAATAATATTTCCTATAGTAATAAGGTAATAAAAACAATGTCATTTTGTTTGTTTATCGAAAGACATCTCTTTGTATAAAAAAAACATGGATAAAATGGAACAGGATATGAAAATAATACAAAAAAAAAACGAAAATCGTAGATTGAGTTGGCGTGAAAAGTCTTATGGGTAAATAGTCGTTACTGTTACCCCTCATCCCCCCCTCCCTTTCTTCCTCCTCCTCTTATGGGAGTATATACGTTATATAGGTATACAATTCGCATATACCGGTTCTATAAAAGGCGAGAGTGGCGCGAGGAATGCCTAAGCAGCATCAGCATAACTGCAGAAGAGTATCGTACCCATGGAACGAAGTACAGGAGGCCTAGAGGAGCGAGGAAGAGAGAAGATTCAGCAGGAGAGTCAGAGCTTACCAGTGAAACTTCTCGGAGTCACGATCAAATAAACTCATACGTGAGTTTGCTAAATAAATTTTGTGTGTCTGTAAATATATATGTTCCTAGAGCAGACAGATCTGGAGAAAGGAAAAGAGATCAATATTATATATAGATGTATATTTGAATCTTCTTTTTTTATACCTGGAGGCAAATCATATGAAACGGTTCGAATAAGTACGATAAGAGAAAATTAATGAAATAATTAATGTATTAATATAATTTCTGGCGCAAAGATAGGAAATAAAAATAATAAAAATATACGTTATTAACACTGAGCCTCGCCACGGCCATTTAAAAAGTCTGCGGTCAAGGTTATCGCTTTTCTGTACTTTGTTATAATTAAATTGGACGATTTATTTTTGTTTTATTATTGTTTGAAAATTATTCTATTTATTATTCGTTGTATTATGTTTGAACGAAAAATAGGCAAAGACGTTATTATTTTTAATGGTCTCGATGTTATAAAAATAAAGTAATGGCGGATTCACGATTGGAGGAATTTTCCGACGAGGGTTGAGAGGGTTAAATTGGAATAATAATAATAATAATAATAATAATAATAATAATAATAATAATAATAATAATAATAATAATCATGATGGCAAGACAATGAACGACACTCGACGGAATAGACGCACAGATTGAGAGAGCTCCTTGTAGCGTAACAGAAACAAATCACTCATATTCCCTTTCCATCTTAATTCTACCTTCAATGACGCGGATTGTGACCTTGAGCTTCAAAACTGTAATTTCGATTACTACTCTTTTCCTAATGATCAATTTTCACATGTAATTCCATTATTAATTGAACGTCAGATAATTAAAAAAATGTAAAAATTTAAAAAAAAAACGTATTTAAAAAAAAAACAAAAGAACTCCCAACTGCGAAATAGTATAATATATCACGAAATAGTAGTAGTAAATAAAAAAAAAGCAATAAAAAAGATGAAAATAATTCACTCGGTAAGTGTAACTAACTCCCTTACAATTTAATTTTTCTGATCCATATAGTCTACAATGAAATAATAAAAATAAAGTTACCATTGTAGCTGCTAATATGGATTGACTAAAAATAAATACGTAGCCAAAAATTATAATCGAATTTAGGGGATGTCGGGAGACGTATCCCAACATCTACTGAATTCGATTATGATTTTTGGCTACATACTTATTTTTAGTCAATCCATATTAGCTGCTATAACAGTAACTTTATTTTTATTGTAGACGATATGGATCAGAAAAATGAAATTGTAAGGGAGTTACACTTACGGAGTGAATTATTTTCATCTTTTTTATTGCTTTTTATTATTTACTGCTACTATTTCGTGATATATTATACTATTTCGCAGTTGGGAGTTCTGCTGTTTTTTTAAATACGTTTTTTTTTATTTTTACATGTTTTTCAATCGATCTTTTTGCTTAATTTTTTACCATTTTAAATTGAAAAGATGTTTTTTTAAAACTATTTTTATTTGATCGTTTTTTGACCCTAGCTACACACTACGGGGTCCAAGGGACCGACAGCAACGCTACATTTTCACCTTTTTTTCACCACACGCCTTTTCATAAACGTTATAATTTTTTATCAAACAACTTTTTGGCTTTACTGATCGCTTCTCAGCATTTTTCGGAGTTTGACGTTTCGATTTGACTACAATTAAACCTCAATATACGCGTTTGTTACAGTTTTATAGAACAATAAAAGTCGTCGGTCCAATAGACCGATAGTGTGTAAGTAAGGTACTAAAAGTTATAGTGTGTAGCTAGAGTTAAGTTTACTACAATTTTTGTGGCCGGGATTTTTCTTTTTTTATTGAAATATCGTTAATTCTTCCAATGTCATAATTCTTATGGACTGCAGTTGATTATTTTTTTTTTTTTCGGTTATGTTTCCACAATTTGTTTTTATTATAACTATTGACGATGAATTAGAATAGACACCGAACGTTTAAAAATTAAATAATTCAAACAATCAAGCATCCAAACCAGTAATAAAAAAAGCAAAAAAAACATAACCAATAAAAAAAATGTACACAGAGGCATCTGTCAGAGTTACGAGCAGCCAGCAACGGCGTGAAGTATGCCGAAACTGTTGTGAGTGAACGTAGTTATGGCGGCTTCACCTATTGTTACGTCGATATGGTTGAACAGCGTTTTTTTGTTATGCTAATTATTCTGCAAACATACATACGGTCGTATCGAATTACTGCTAAAAACGATGTCCACTGATAATAGAATGTACATTTCAAATTTGGTCAAGTAATTTTTTGCCGTTTCACCCAAACATTCTGCACGAAAAATTCGTGAAAATCAGCTGATCGCGGTCAACTCATAACTCCCGGTTTTTGCCCCTGCGGACAGTCGGGAGTTAAAATAAAAAAGGATCAATTGTTTTTAGTTCGATGACTCTGCATCAACTTCGTACAAAATATTATTATTATCGTTATTATTTTATTCAAAAAATATTGTTATGGAATGTATTAATATTGAAAGAAAAATTCATGCCCATAAATTTTGGCTAGGACTCAGTTTTGATAAAAAAAAAAAAACATTCCTAAAATAGATTGAAAATATTTTTCGAGATGAATAATAAATCCAATTTCTACACCCACGAATTATGGGTAATACCGAATTTTCATGATTAAGAAATTTTCTCTTTGATATTTTTTTTATCTATTAGTCGCCGCTGAAAATTTTAGCCAAATTTATACCGATAAACGGAAGAATTAGAATTTTTTATTTAATAGAAATAATAATTAACGTAATAATTATATGAAAAAGCATAAATAAATGTATTCACCGTGTGTCAGTTGGAGTCTCAACGGACGCGCAGAATCATCTCGTGATTCGGAGCTCTGCTTCGATCCTCCGCTCGCTATCTCTCTCTCTCTCTTTCTTTTTCACTCTACCTTAACTCTGGCGTCTAGCACACTCGTTCGCCTTTATAAACGGCAAATATCACTCGCGTATATCAGCGCTTCACTTTCTCGATCACGAATTACACGGAAAACGGAGGAAATAAAAAAACAAATAACCTCGTTCGTCAAAAGGACGAGAGAGGGGGGGAAGGGAATAGAGAGAGAGATGAAAACAAAAATGAACACGATTTATCGTAGCGCACACGAATGCCACCTTTTCTTCGTCATAAAACACTTTAGCGAAACCCGATTTTTATCACGATTTACCCGTTTTCGTTATTTTATTATTTCTATTATTATTCATTTCGCAAAAAAAATCTGTTTGTAAAAAAATGCACTTTTTCTGTAAATCACGAGAATGGAATGAAACCCGAATTTTCGTCCCGGAAAACACGATTCGAAGTCTCGTTTTTCGTAAATCGAAAAATAAACAATGAAGTATCAAAAAAATATAACAAGCACCACTAATATTTCGTCGAGTTTGAAGTTCCAAATGGAATTTTCTTAGGGTATAAGTTCCTTAGGAATTGGTCGGTGTTTTGATGAATGTAGGAATGCGTATTGTTTGTTGAATGTTCATCGAATCGCGAAAAATTACGTAGAGCACAATGGAGCAGCGTGTGAGACGCGAGGACAACGCTTAACCTCGAAATCCGCTTGGACGCACGGGGAAAAAAGTGAGAGAGGTAAATAAAAGAAAAAGATCGCGGAATTTGGAACACGTCTGTGCTGCGTTTGAAACTCGAGGTCCGTTGGTCCGTGAGGAAAAAAAAGAAGGAAAAGATCGCCTCCCACGAAACACTGGTACACGAAAAACCACACCGCAATAAAATCTGGACACTTCACTGTACACTTTTGTATACTTAGCACGCTTTCCTTTTTTCCTTTTCTTTTCGTCTCATCCGCGCCTATTACTCTCTCCCTCGATTCCTTTTTATTTCCGTCTTCTTTTAATACTCTTACACTTTTTCTGTCTCTCTCGCACTATTATTTCCAATGCCGTTCACGCTTTGAGTAAGGACGCAAGGAAAACACAGTGAGAGAAACACACGCACGAGGGAGTTTTGGAAAGAGGGTGAGGAGGGGAAAGAGACACGACTCACGGAATCTCCAAGTTGCTCGTAGTGTATTTACTTTGTAATATGAAATTCTCTATCTACCTTATTTTTCTTAATCCTCTATCATCTCTCTGTCGCGCACACGAAAACTATATACTTATTGTACACGAGGAATCACAAGTGTCTGTGGAAAACTCAGACGTCCGCTACTCTGGCGTCCGCAACAAAATCCCCCTTGGCGTGCTGCTCGATTTCGCCGGCGGCGCGTATTCCCGTGCTCAGCGGCGCTAAAATGGCGATCGAAGTGACAGCTCTCTGTCTCTTCGTTAAACTTCCTCGCCGAATTTATTTTATCACCCGGAAAAACTCACGTTTATTTTCTACACACTAATCGAAGGATTCAAGTTTTCTTTACTCCGAATTTCTCACCTTTTTTTTTATAATCGCAGAAAAAACACAACCTCCTCGACGAATACTTCGTGTTTTCTACAAAATCTTTTAAATTAAGATATTCAAGTTGTATTGTCTCTTTTATCTCTATGTCCCTTCTCTCTTTTGAGCTTTCTTTATTAATTTCGCGTCTACACGTCTATCGGTCTATGTTTCTTTTTCTCGCTTCTCTCCATTTACTCTCTCCCTCATCACGTCACACACCCTCGCCGCGCAGCCCTCGACGCTCGATGGCAATTTTATTCCCAACACGCGCACCGCCACCCGTATTTCTCCGTTGTGCTTCCCCGGACCACTCGCGGGGCACGACTGGGCTCCGCTACCACGGCCGGGCTTAACTCTTTCTCTCTCTTGCTCGCTCGCTCCCGCGCCGCTGCTACCCTCTGATGGAAAATCCTACTACCCGTACGACCAAACTCGTCCCGCGGCGGCCATCTTGCGTACTAACGTTTCAGCAACAGCCAACCTCGCTCTCTCCCTCCTCTCTCTCGCTCTCACTTATTACGTTTTGACCAACTCCCACGCCCGTGGACCGCCCCGTAAACGTTCTCTACGTGTATACTCGCGGTAACTCGACAACGAAATACATCCATCCAGACCACGAAATGTTTAGTCATGAATTTTCTAATCGTCATTCCTAGATATTATACCGGAATATGCCCTGATGATTTTAGCTCAAACAAAATAGACTCCAAATACACTAAAACTAAATAGAGGGACATTTTTTAGGAAATTTTTCGCAGCATCCAAGGATTCAGAATCATAATAAAAGTTATAATCCCGATTGAAATACTATCATTTTTCCATATTTTCTTCAAAAACCCTCATTTTTCGTGTACAAAGTAAAGAACATTTCGACGATAACGATCTTATATTTTTCGTTAAAATTATTTCCTCCCGCAAACATGAAACATTTTTATTTGGAAATTCGGAGTTGCCTAAAAAAATGGATGAACGAAATTCGAAGAAATTTCATCGACTAGCAGGAATTGAGGAATCATTGTTTACAATTCGCTATGAAAATGTTTGACAGTGGACTTTATTCCATGACTCATTTGCACATATCGTAACTTCATCACAAAGACTTTTGTGTTTCTCGTCTTCATTTTTATCTTGTTCTCGATAGATGCTACACCAACAGCAGCCACAATTTCTCCTTTTCTCCTCTCGAGATTCGATGCTCGATTGTATCGAGACGATCGAGGCTAATGTGGCGGCGGCGGCAGCGACTTTGCTGCGCTAGTGCGAAAGAGACAGGAAAACAGTGAGAGCGTCGTTGATTACCTGACCGCTTGGAGGCGCTACTCCGCCGTAAACAGAGAGAGAAAGAGCGAAATTGAGCGACGCGATGTGAAGAAAAATCATTCGTTTTGTGCTAAAATTCAAATGTTTTTGTTTTCAAATTTATTTACGATTACAAAAATCAATTGCAATTATAATAGAATTGATAAAAATTGAAAATTATTATTCTTATTGACTCAATTTCGAAATTAAATAAACAAAAGGAATTGGCTTCAATTGTTTGGAAAACGTGGAGGGAAATTACCGGATGCGAGGTAAACACTCGGAAACAGTAGAGAAATTAGAGCAACAAGCGTTGAAACACCGGACCAAAATGTCCGAAGAGCCGGATAATCTTGTTTGCTTACTCTGGTACACGAGCGTCTTTGCTCTATAATTAATTCGACACGCAAACTCCATTAACGATTCGAACTTTGCTGTACTTTCACAAATCTATCTTAAATCGTTTAAATCATTCTTTTTTATTAACAGGTGTTTTATCGTTCCTAAAAAAAATGTTTTCAATTAATTACTCAATTATTTACAGTAATAGCAAAAAATTTCATTCGATCCTTATTCCAGCGCTTTTCAACCCATGATAAATATGAAAAAATTTAATTCCATTTAAAACTAAGAAAAAAAATCAAAAATTTGAAATTTCCAAAAAAAAGTTTACAAATTTTTCTCAACAATTTGTACATAAAACCATGTGGTTGATTTCAAAAAATATATATTCACATAGAATTGCAAGGCTTGAAATTTTCATTCAATTTTAATATCAGTGAGATTCATGTCGAACCTTAATGTTGAATTTAATTAAGGACGCAGACTCGAGAAGAAATACGTCCTTGAGAAAAAAAATAATTCTGTAAGCGTGCTAAATCCTGCGAACCCAAAGGTTTATTTTTTGTTTTTTAAACACGTGTTGCCAACACGTGTCCTGCACATGCACTCCAGCGCACATGAGCCACGAAGTTTTCAAAAAATCCAGAAGAAAAAAAAATATTTTTTTCTTTTCAGAAGAAAAAAAATGATATTTTTTATTCCTCAACGTTCCAGGAGATAAATCTTCAACTACTGCAATTTAGTGATTACGATTTATTGCTTGAGAAATTGTCGAAATTTGTGGAGATGATATGGTGTTGCGACAACCTCCATTAACAAATATTGCGGATCATTTGGATCTGCCTCGATGCTTTGTACCGCTGTTTCCTTGTACAACCAGGCATATTCAGGACTTCCGGATTTAACCCGGACCTTCACAGAATTTCGCCCAGTCGCTGCCAATAATTCCTTCTCGATTTCGATCCGCAGTAAATCAATACCTGTTTAATACGTCATGAAAATAAATTAATAACGAATAATAATAATAACGATGAATTTTTATACAAATTTTCATTTATTATTGTATTTATAAGTATGTAATTTACAAAAAAAATGAACTTTCATAACTGATGACGATATGCATTTTTTTTACAATAGGATTCAAGTTAAAAAGCACCGAAAATGCTTTAATTTTTGTTTTCTTTCTTAATTTAGTTTTAATTTTGGTTTTCTTAAATTTTTGGATTGTTGATACTTTTCTTTGGAAAAGATTTTTTCATGAATGCAAAAAAAGCTCGTTAAATATTGGAGCAATAGTCATAGCTGATAAATGCAAAATGTATTTTTAGCAGTACAGATAAAAAGATATTTCATTGCACATCAACGATGAAAAAGTCGACATCTTTTTTTTACTTTACATATGTGCGTTGTAATAATAAATAAATTACACACCTGTAGAATTGATCGAAGAAACAGCAAGCACAGATTCGGGAACACTTCCTTTTTCAGCAATATCACATTTATTAGCTACGTTTATAATTGGTTTTTTGTCCTTCAGCAGCGTGTCCAGAGTTTTCTGAACGTGTTCTATTTGAGCTTGTCTGTCTGGATGACTGGCGTCGAATACGTGAACAATAACGTCCTAAACGAATGACAACTTTAAAATTAGTATCGTTCGAATGAAACACCGTTTTTTTTTCCTACCGCATGATTATTTTGGCAAATTTGAAATACTCAAAAATATTATTTGTTTGAAGATAAATTGAATTGAAAAAATGATAATTACAGCTATGATTGCATCCTCAAAAGTCGCGATAAATGGCTCAATAAGACTCTCAGGAACATCCTGAATAAAACCGATAGTATCCATGTAAAGAACTTTCAAGTTACAGGGCAAAATTCCTTGATGAGCGGTCGTATCAAGAGTCGCGAACAAATAATTTTTTGGTTCAAGATTTTCGTCACCAGTGAGAGCTTTTATGAGACTGGTTTTGCCCGCATTTGTATAGCCGACAACAGCGACGTTGGGAATTTTGTTGTTCAAACGATTTTTCCGTATCAATTGTCTGTGTTCCTTGAGCTTTTTGAGAGCATTATGCAATTTGGTTTGTCGAGACTGTAACAATTTTCGACGACTCTCGATCAAATTAATTCTACCGCCGCTGTCCTCTATTGTGTAATGAATTTTTTTCCAAATGTAAGGCAGCTCCGCAAGGGCTACTTGCAGTTTGGCCTCTGGGGTTTTCGCGTGTTCTCGAAAAATTTGCATGACTATTGCATACCGATCGAAAACTGGTACACCCAGCGCATTCTGAAGCTCGGTCACTTGCACAGGCCGCAGAATGTTTTTGCTAACAAACAGGGCGTTTATATTTTTGTTACTGTGGAATATAGACTTCAATTTCTCCATGTTGCCCTTGCCAATCAATTTGTTCTTCTCCAAAGTCAAAAGCGGCATACAAATTTTGTCCACAACAATCCAATTGGGTAAAGTTTTAATAAGCGCTTCAGCCTCATCCAATTGCAAATCCGGTGTTGTGTTTCTCTTTTTGTTCTCGCCCCATTTGACATAAGGCTGCACTATAAAAGTTCTGTGACCGTTTGATGCCGGATTAAAATATTCACCGCTTATTTCCATATACTCTTGGTTCTCTGCGTCCAATTCTTCATCTTCGCTTGGAAAAAATCCCTGCGAATATCTACACTTTGTTAAATGCTTGTTTTTTACTTTCTCCAGAATTTTTCTTGTTCCTTGCACTGGCCTGGAGATTCCAGCCAACAAACTTCTTGCGACATACATTGTTTTTAATATTTAATTATCCTTCCAGTCGACCTGATTTATCTAATTAGATTAACAGTGTCGTACTGATCAGAAATCGTCTTGTCGCAGCGTTCTCTGAATACTTTAGCAGCATAAATACTAATGCAAATGCTACTCATTACTGAAGTCAAAAATTTTACCTCCGGCCTTACGTATATGATCGGCTTTATCAAATGAAGCGAATAGTGAACAGCTCCGCCTCCTTAAATAGAGATTTTTTTTTCATTTGTGTATCAGCTCATAACTTTTAAGGTACTTGTCTTGCTAAAACATTTTTTTCGACAAAATATTCTTTCTATTCAGAAATTGCGATTTTTTTTTTTTAATCTGAATTATTACAAAGAAATACGTGACGAGGTTTGTAAAAAAAAAAAAAATCAGGTTTTAATCAGTTTCAGAAATATAGCGACAGGAAGTAGGAGTGAATATTAATTTTTTAATATGACTGCAGCGAGACCACTACCTTAAATGCAAATAAATAAAATAATCTTAAAATAATAAATCACCTATAAAGAAGGATAAAATTGAAAGTGAATGTGCCGAATCAATGCAATTGACCGACAAGTGCCCAAATTCTTGCACAGTTAACTGCTCTTTTTTTTTACTGTTTACATCCACCATTATTTACAAGTCCAATTAAGAGCTTGAAATTTTCTTCGTTGTACACCGTTGAGTGTCTAATTATTTTTTTTACAATATTGGCCTTATATTCGGCAAATAAACCACAAAAATTACGATTAGAGGTTATGGTTATTGTAATCTCTAATGAGAGTTTACTGGGTTAACCTAAAAATCGGCGAGTGTTCGAAAGCTCGAAATAGACGAAATTACATCATCAAGAGAAAATGATATTACCGATCTGAACAATATGTTCCCATTCTCTGTGAGTTTCTCGTTCGATTAACGTTTCAATACCTAACCTCGAAGAATGCAATCTTGGAGCTTGAGATTGAAGGCAACAGAATATAAATTGCAGCAAAAACCTGCTGCTGCGAAACGTAACGTCAGCAGAAGAAAAAAAAATGCGTAAATTAATATTATTTCGGAGTAGCAGCAATAAGTTTGCGTAATCGTGTCACATGAAGAAAAAACATAAAAAATGGAGCGCGGATCATTGACAAAGGTTTCAAAGGACTTTTTCACGACGATAGACGGCGAATTGAGCCTCTCTAAAGGAGACTATTTTTTGGTTCGTCTTCGACAGCTGCTATTGTTTTTTTTAAATTAATTTCGCGGAATTCGAGCTGATGTGATCATCACTAAAGATACATGCGTAGTTTTGACATATGATGCGATAACAAACTTTCAGATATACGATATCATCGATAAACACTGGTATTATGGCGAATCTCGAGAGAGAAGGGGCAAATTTCCTTCTAACCATTTGTACAAAGTTGACATACCGGAGACGCAGGAAACGGAGGATTTTTTTGTTTCCATAGCTGCTTTTCAGGGAGAACAAGCCGGAGATTTGTCTTTCGGTGAAGGTAAACGGTCTGTCAATGTTTTCACATACCTACAGCCGTTTGAATCCATTATTGGAATCCTAATTTACGAATTTTCACAATAATATCCATATAACAAAAAAAAACTTTTTTTCCATAGGAGAACTCATAGTTGGCGGTCATCAGGTTGAAGAAAATTGGCTTTTTGGCTCGATAGACTCCAGAGAAGGAATTTTTCCAATTTCCCATGTTTGGCGTCTCGATCCATCAATTATTAAGGTAATTATTTACATTTTTAGAGTAAGACCCTAGAGCTGATAAAATAGTTTGCTTTTCGGCATAACTTGGAAACTTTTTGTCTTAAACCATTTTTTGCACGTTGTACGTGAACTTTTATTTGTATAGTTTTTTTAGAATTCCGCTAAAAAAAATGAACAGTAGTTACATTATTGGGGATTTTTTAAAAATTATTTTTGAAGAAACTATCACACAAGAAATCCGTGAGGAAAAAGGCTCGTGTGAAAACATCATTGAGCGCGCAATTGGACGAAGAATTGGATCTGAGGGAGGGAGAGATAGTGACGGTTCTGGAAATATTGGAGGATGGTTGGGCTCGAGGCGTGACAGAGGATGGTAAAAAAGGAACATTTCCAGAAGCGTTTGTGAGTTACGTGAACGAAGCTGACATGTCAGAATCGCAAGAAAAGGATTATTCGAGTATTGGCTCAGGGCAGAGTTCCAGGTCCGAATCTCTGCCAAATTCGATAATGCAAGGTGGACCGATATACAAAGACTTTGGCGAAGCTTGTTCGAGCAATGTTTTAGATGAGCCAGCGCCCGATTATTATGATCTTTTTCCAAAAGCTTGCCCATTGGCTTCAAATCCAAAAACGCCCGTTGATTATTTAGAAGCTTCGAAGGAAATGAGCCAATCGCCGCTCGACGACAATTTGAATCCTCTCGGAGTGGAGCCTTACGCGATAACGTTGTTTCCCTTCAAAGCTCAGTTCCCGAACGAGTTGAGTTTTGCGGAGGGCGAAGTCGTCCATCTCGTGAAGCACCTTGATTCGGAATGGGCGGAAGGAACGATCGATGAAGCGAGAGGATATTTTCCGATCTCTTACGTCAACGTAATAGTAGATTGTGCGGATCCGAACGAGGAGGCGACCTGTCGAAATTCGCCAGAAGTTGAAATGCGCCCGCAGGATCGTTTGGAAATCGGAGCTTCGGTGAAGGTGGATTACACCTTCGATGCACAGATGGACGGCGATTTGAGCGTCGTCGAGGGCGACATCGTTACAGTCGTCGAAATGGCAAACGACGATTGGGTCAGTGTGAGAAACTCCCAAGGCGCCCTTGGTTTGTGCCCCCGAGCTTATTTGAACGCCGAAATTTCCGTCATTTCCGACACCGAATCCGATCTTCTCGAGGATTTTGTCGTTATGAGAAACGACAAGAAAAACCTCCAGGAAACAGCCAACGATGACGATGGACCCAAGAGACTCTCGGAACCCCATCGACCTGCCCCACCTGCTCCGGCTCCTGGACGCTTGCCTCTCTTAAAACAATCGATCAACGACAAAATCGATCCTCTCGAAAGCTTCAACGACAGCGAAATCTCGAACGCGATCAGCCCCATCACTCTCTCCGAAAAACAGAAACGCGCTGACAAACGACAAAACGTTATTTCCGAGCTTGTCATCACCGAGAAAGAATACGTTCGCGATCTCAAGGTTACTTACGAAACCTTCAATCTTCACAATCCTTGCTTCCTCGAATCCCGAGGCATCGACGTTCCAATCCTCTTCGGCAATTTATTGGAAGTCATACAAGTCGCCGAGGAATTATTGGATCTCGTTTTGCGTGCCATGAAAGGATGCGACGAGGATTATCAAACGATTGCTCCTTGCTTCTTAAAAATGGCCGATAAACTGCAATCCGCCTATGGAAAATATTGCGGCAACCATGAGGCCGCATTGTACTTGTTGAAAAAGGTATTGCGCCAGTAGAAATTTTATTCTTTTTTCGTATTGCTATTTTAAACTATTTTCAACATTGCAGCGATTTTATTCACTCAAAAACTCAACACTTTGTTGTCAATTTGTACTACAAAAATTAGTTACACTTTTCGTTAAGCTTCTTTCACGATTACCATAAATATATTACTAAACAAAAATTCATATAATTGATAAATTGAAACAGAAATTATAAAATAAATCATATAAAATTATAAAAACCACTTTTACTTGAATCCATTACGTTTTTTTGTTATTTCAGTACGAAGAAAACAAGGATATTATGAATATTTTTGATAAAGGTATCGAAACCCTCAGACGACAGGTAATCTGCTTCGATATGAGCTCCATTCTGATTAAACCTGTTCAAAGAATATTGAAATATCCGCTTATGCTGTACGAATTGATAAAGGTATTTATTAGTTCATATTTATAGACATTTATCGAAAAAAATGGGATTTATGTTATTATTAAATCTTGTTGATAACATGTGGGTAATTTACCTCATGTTATTCTTTGATTTGCGATTAAATAATGAAATATTGAAAAAGAAGGGTTTTTATTCGGCCTGCTCTCCTTTCTTTGAATGTTTGGAAATTCTTTTGGTGGCTCTTCGCTGGGATCGAACATTTCGAAAAATACAATTTTGAAAGCAATAATCAGGCTATTATTTCAAGCTTGATGAGTAAAGAACATTTTGTTAGTGCACAGAGGATGATCATCCGGATAGAAAAGGTATCGAAGAAGCTTGGAAAGCGATGACTCAAGTAGCCTCCCACATAAATGAGTACAAGCGCCGGAAGGATCTCGTTTCGAAATACCTCGACGAGGACAATACCTTGATGAGAAAAATGTCGAAACTAACGATGCATTCCGTAGCGAAAAAATCGAGTAGATTGAGCGCAAAGTTATCGGCGAGTTTGGGCCTGACGAATCTTTTTGCGGATCCGCAGTTCGAGGAGCTCGAGAAACAATTCAAAATGTTGGAAAAATCAACGTGGCAATTGTCGAAAGACGTCGAACAATGCATTAAGTTTCTCGACGACGAGGCCATGTGCGGCGAAATTCTTGCTAATTTGCTGACCCAATATTATACCGGGACACCCGACAACGAGATCAAACGATACGGAGAAACTCGCGCTAAAATAAGGTCGAATTACATGGAAAATTTGAAAACTTGCGTCGAACGACGCGTCAACGTACCCATCAAATCTCTCATTACTCTCCTCGAAGGGCCCGCCGTTTTAATTACTAAAAGATACGACAAACTTTTGGATTACGACAACGCGATATCTCGGAGCGACAAAAACAAGGAGTCTAAAATTGTAAGTAATACACGGAGAGAATTAAATAGTAATTTTTACCGTGAAATTCACGGTAAAAATTACCGTGATACATTTGAAGGCGGGGACAAGTTGGCGATACATATTTATTCGTAAGCGACAACTTTTTAACTTGCGAAACGTAGAATTTCAAATACTACGCTATCCTGGTGCAAACTCTTGTAGAAAAATTTTTACCGTGCAGTATGGTAAAATTTACTATGGCGCTCATGTAATATTTCAAAATAAACATTGAAATAATCGTCGCAAGTACGGCACATTTTCAAGGACATTTCTTGAAAACGTAAAATAATAAAATACACGGTAAAATTTCACTTGTATCACACAATTTTTTAATTTGTGTTCCGCCTATTTTACTGGATATTAAAATTTATTAGACTCTCCGATAAAATTTTCTATTTTAAACAAGCAATTTTATTTAATTTTCATGAAAATTTGTGTTTTGTTCAGTAATAATCTTAGAAATTGTACGTTCTGACCTCAGTTCTATTACTGCGTGGCAATTTTTCAAATGTAATTCTCTCTCCGTATACTTGAATTATTCTTTTCACTTATTTATCGTCGGGTATATTTCTATTTCGCTCGCTTTTCTCACTGTCTAATGCACAAATTTATTGTTCAAGGCTCAAGATGAATTAAACTTTGCCAAAACGAATTTCGAGGCTCTTAACCAACAGCTTTTGGAAGAATTGCCGGTCCTCATTGACGCTGCTACTTCCATCCTTGTCAATTGCATCGCAGCTTTCGCAAATGCACGAAAATTACTCAGCGGCAGAATCACCAAATGTTACTTGTCCCTTTCGGCGGTAAGTTTTTTTAATCTATTTTTTCAACGTTATTTCACAAGTTTACATCTTTTAAAGATATCCATATTGTTTTTTAAGCGTTTCTCAAATATCTTTTTATAACTTGGGCCTATAATAATTAGCCAAACCTTTTCAGGCACTTTGGCTAGGATTCACATACTGAAAAATAAAAAATAAAAAAAAACAATTCAATACCAAAATTTGAAATGGAAAGCGAGAAAAAAAAATTGTTTGTTTTTCAATTAAAAAAAAAAAATGCAATGAGAATTAAAAATAAAGAGAAAAATAATTGTTTTGTATCCCAAGAATGCAAACGTCATAATCCTTCAAATACTAAATGAACAATAACGATTTTTTCATTTTAGTCCGTCACTCAAGTCTCGCCTCAGGATATATTGGAGTCGTTTTTGGTGAATCACAATTTGGTGTGGAATCAAATAAGTCGAAATACGTTTGTGGAAGGGAGTCCGGGGACTGCTGAATCGCGGGTCGATTTTTGCCCTCAGGACGAAAAGCAAAGATCGACGTTGAGAAGTAGATATCCACCTGATAGTTTATACGTAACGAAGGAAAATATAGCGAGCACTTCGTCGCTCGATTTGAGTGCCAGCAGAGGCACTCTTATCGCTGTTATAAAAAAGCAAGATCCAATGGGCGATTCGAATCGATGGTTCGTCGACAACGGATCCCTTCAGGGTTTCATGCCATCTCGTGGACTGAAACGGCTATCTCCTACCAAAGATTCGAGTCAATCGAGCTTCGACGTTGTCGACAGCCTGCCAGATCTTATGTCACTCGATTCTCCTGAAAAAATTATGCCTCGTAGCGCCAGCCTCAATTCCCAAACCAACTGGTACCTCAATATCACCAGCGGGAGTACCGAAACTGTCGCTAATTCCAATTTGGACCTTTTCAATATGCCTCAACGTTACGAAAACGTTAAACCACAGGTTCGTTTGTTTTTTTCTCCTTCTATCCTAAGTCTCCTTGAAAAAACTTCGATATTACTTTTCCAGGCACAAAATATTATTTTATTGGAATAACATTGCAAAAAGTTGTACAAACTGGGTCTGTGAGACCCGGGAAACTTACGGGAAACATCTGTGCAGACAAAATGTTTGTTTGGTTTCATTTTTTGTCAAAAAACAAAAACCGTTTGAACTAATAAGAAAATTTCAATGAGAAAAATTTACCAGTTTTGCACGTTTTGCGGGTCCTTTATACCCTAGAGTGTACTTTTAGAATTAAGAAATTGCTTCATCAAAAATCGGAAGTTCTCTTTTCTATTTTATAACTTTTCCTCATTAAATCACTGATGAATAATTGAAAAAATAAATTTTAACATTTAAAATTTATTTCAGTTTTTTTACGCAATGTACGATTTTTCACAAGATAAAGCGGGAACTCTCAGCATCGTAAAGGATCAAGCACTTAAGCTCGTAAGAAAACACGATGAGAGCGGAAACGAAGCATGGTGGTTGATGGAAGATCGTCATGGCAACGCGGGTTACGTTCCTAGCAACTATTTGAAACGAAGATAAAATCGCTTTCCATCTTTCGTTGTTAATGACTCAGGCTCAATCGACAAGAAAAAATTGTACTCAATGCTATTTGAATAAGATTTGAACGATGAGGGAAATTTCATTATTGCCAAGCTCAATATTTGTTGCCATTCACCGATTATTCGTCACAAGTATTGGATAGAATTTTTCAAAATTAAAACCTAAAATTAGTAATAGGTTATCATGCTGAAAGCAGAACTAGCTAATTAAATTGTGAATAAATAATAGAGAAGAGGACTTCGATGATTCCATTATAAAAAATTTAAAGAAGCATTTTCCAAGATGATGATTTCTTTACGAATGGTAATTCCGAAAAAATTATCGTTTTGTATCTTAGTACTTAACTCCTACTGATTTAATAAAGAGTTCGCATTACTCTCCATTAACAAAAAGTGTACTCACAAAATATGCGCCCGCCAGATGGGATTATAATAGTCTATAATATAAATTAAACATGTCGAACAAATGTTTAATTTTTAAACTTAAGATTCGTCTACGATGAAAATGAACAACCGATGCTAGTTTTCTATGAGAAAAAGTTTTTTTACGTTTCGAATGTACCGAAGATAAGCTATTTCTGCGTTCAGGTGATTATGCGAAATCTTGAAATTCTTCGAATGGCTGCACTTTTTCAATCGATCACGAAAGGAGATGTATTATCTCGAAATTTAACGTCGAATGCAAAGTAACTCTCAGGTATTCGCTGTAATGCTTAAACTACACGTGCCTTTATCTCTTTATTTTTTATATTCCCTATTAAATTGTTGAATTGTAAAAAGAAATCATGTTCAAATAGATTGGTCTCGATTTCATAAAATTCCATAGTGTTTTATAGGATTTTATTAATTCGTTGGAATGCATGTACACGATTTAAAACTCTGTGATAGTGCAAACGCTTGTATAAATACTGACACTGATTCAGAGTCTCGCTTTAGAGCAATGTAAAAATGGAAGGCTGCAATCTATTTATTTTATTTTTTCTTTTTCTCAGGATTATAAAAGAATTTCTCGATTTATCAATGGGGACCCAATTTACGCAGGTTTCGTAACGCTGTTGAGATTACCATTGTAGAGAGATTTATCATAGTTTGTGTATTACGATATCGTATATATAAATATCTGTAAATTACAGTAACGATTTTGCAATTTGTGTCGTTGGAATTCGACGAAATTTATTATTTTCTTAGATTCACCCATTTTTTTTATATTTATGGCAACAAAATTATTCACGTCTGTTTTTGCTATTGAAAACACCAAAAATGAATATCGCTACTTGGGGTTAAAATATATTTTTCGTTGTATTTCGATCATGTAAACTCGAATATCGACGACACTATAAAAAATATTATACAAAATCTGATGTTTATTAATTTCTAATATTTACATTTTTTGAAATATGAACAACGATTTATTGTCGAATTTAAGGAGACCAATAAATGCTATTCGTTGAAACAACGAGTCGCTTACAAGAAACGTGTTTCAAAAATATATTCATTTGTAATGAAAATATAAAATATTTTGGTGGACAATTAATGTGCAAAGAAGAACTTATGAAAAATGACGATTTAATAAACAGATCGAGAACTCATGACCCACGATAATTGTCCGCCATGAAATCTTTCGCTCTAGAGCCTTGCTTCCAAACCGTGTCCTTCAAATAAGAACCCGTCGACGCATTCGCCAACATGTCCTCAATAATTTTCTTAAATCCCAACTGACTCGCCAACACGTATTTACGTTCGACGTCCTTCAATTCGGAAACGAGCAACTGCATGTTTTCCGTCATTTGTTTGGTTATTGTTTTCTCCGATCGATACCTGTTTTCGGCAACAAAAGATTCAAACGATAAGAAATCATTCGAAATCTGTGTTTTTAATAAAAATTCTTCTTATCCCTTTCTGTATTTTTCTTCTGTTTATACTTTTTTTTACTTCTCTTTACGTGAAAAAAGCAATCGATTAGAAAAGAGTACGTTCTACATTTTAGTGCATCGGAATATTTTACTCCAAACCTGCAAACGCAGTCGTGGACGATCGCGGATGAGAGAAGATTGCAGGCAAGAAATTCTTTCAGATATCGAGTTTCTCCGTTGATTACGACGTGATTGTAAATTGCGATCGACCAATCGCCATGATGATTGTAAGCCTGGACGAGTATGAGAGATTGCGGAAGTGTCAGATCTTGGCACATTGCTTTGTTTACTTCGTCGGGACTGAGGTTGAAGAGGCAAGTTACTTGATGATTTTGAGGCACGCCGGCGAGCAGGGATATTTGCAAAGCTGCTAGCTGCGCCTGGTGCGAGCAACGACTCGCCAAGTTTAATTTATTGTCCTGAAAAAACAAATACAACAATTAAAATACAAAAAAATGAAGAAAGACTCGTTTCGATTGGGGATTTTTTCCAAAATCTCACCTGAAGATAATACTCTGTAGCGTGAGTATAGTTTTCAATAACGACCTGCAATTTTTTCTCGACATTTTCGTTCCTCGATAATTTCAACATAGTCGACAAAGTTTTCGTCTGATTTTTTCGCTCCTCGGCGATCAGCTCGTTTATTATTTCCCTCGCTTCGCTCTCCCACTTGAAGGCGATTTCGTTATACAGTAAAAAATGCAACGCTATCAAGGTGAACAATTCTTTGTCACCGGGACACTGACGCTTACAAAATTCCAACAAAGCTGTTTTCAGTCCTGGCATCTGCGAAGAATTTATTGATTTGGTTTTACTTTTTTCTTTTTTCATGTGATGTCTCATTTTTTTCGTCTCACCTTGTCCAATCCTTTGCCCAACAAAAATTCAAACTGATCGTTTTCCTTCAATATTTGGAAGACGTAATTCATCTCGGTAAAACGCCCGAGTCCCGTTACCAGCCGAACCTACATTTATTTTACATTCACTTACTTTACTTCACTTCAAGTATTTCAAATTACTTCAAAAAGCAATAAAAAAATTGATACAACCCAAAAAGTATCGCCTTTCTAATTGTTCTTAAAAAAAAAACATGAATTTCTAAGCCATTTACCAAAAGACTCCAGTGTTTTCGTTGTTGCAAAGTGTAGGCGAGATGTTGAGCTTTTCTCAGTATGGAAGCAATGCCTTCCATGCTGCAAGATGCGGTGAAGCAATCGTGAGCATGAATGAGAAGTTCAACCGCAACTTTTAGAGTCAAAACTAAAAAAAAGAAGCCAAAATGATAATTTACGTTTATTGGGATTTGGAAATTGTCGTTGATAGTGCAAACCAGAATATTTCATTAATTTGAGATTTAAGGCGATCCATCAGTCTCGCGGTTGGTAAAAATCCTGCTGCAGGTTTTTCTCGGAGACGCCTGATATTTCAAGAAAAACAAAAGTTACACGTTGTTCTCTTTTCATCAGAGAACAAGGTGTAACTTTCGCTTTTCTCGAAATGTTAAGCGTCTCCGAGAAAAACGTGAATCTGCTTTTCAGCTATTTCTCTCGCACTCACGCAACTAATAGAGTGTCTTAACACAAAAATAAAACAATTTCTTTTCTTTTGAAAACGTATTGCAATATCAGCGACGAAATACGAAATTTGTAAAGTTTATTCAACCGTTTCGCCGTTCACCGTGAGAATTGCCCAAGCTCAGATTGGCGGTTTTCAACAATTCCCATCCGAGGAGAGAAGGATCGTTGCAAAGGTCGATTATCGCTTGGATACTGCCGCCCAAAGGATTGCCCCACATGACCAGAGAATCTTCGAGGCTCTCTAATATGATTTTTTTTAATCGTTAAGCTCAGCGGATAGAATTTTATCTGAAAGTGGAAAGAATTGGAAAAAAATACCTTCGACGAGGCGAGGAGTGTTGGCCACTATTTCTTCGGCAAGGAATTTAACAACCATTTCATTTCTGATTCGATATGCAGTGATTATATCGCCGACCATCTCCAATTTACGATCGCAATTACTACCAACGACTTCGTACAGCAACTGCATCGGATCGTCGAGCGTTAATAACGATTGATAACTTCTTCTCAAATACGTGCCGAGTTTCGTGCACAACAAAATTCTCCTTCCTGTGGCAAATCCGTTCTGAAGACTCTTGACGAGCTTGTCGATCATCGACAATGATTCCAACTGAATTTGTTGAATCATTACACTCGACGTCTCCGTTCCGTCAGTCGCGTTTCCGGAAGACGAAGGCACTGGAAAAAATCGTATCAAAATAAAACATACTGATGCTTTTCCCCAATTTATTTAGTTTTCAATACATTCACTTAAAAAAACACCTAAAAAAATGTAGTACAGTAAAATAATTGCAATTCAATATCTTACACGACGAAACTGATGATCTTATTTGGAAGCCACGTTTTTTCAATGTCGTATATTTCTGAATCTTAACCCTTCCACTATCCGATAATAAGCTTCTTTGCTGTGACGTCAATTGATAAGGCGATATTTCACCTTCGGCGAGGCTCAGGCACAGCATCAAAATTTGTAGATCCTTCGTTGAATTAAATCATTTTTACACTTGTCTTTTATTATACGGATATTCAAACAAACTTATTATGAAATAACAAAAAAATATCAAATTTTTTCTACACATTTTGACCTTTCGAAATTTCAAAAAAATCGAATATACTATATTTTTTTTTTACATTGATTCAAGTCATTTTTACCTTTATATTTTGTTATACGAAAAAAAAATTATAATGAAATAACAAGAAAATATCGAATTTGTGCATAAATTTTGGCCTTCGAAATAAAAAAAAAAATTGGTTTTGATGTATTTTTTTTTTACTTACCTTATGTTTATAATTAAAAATTGTATTTATACGAATAGCAGTCGCTAACTGACCAGCAGCTATGAAACGATTTATCAATAATTCGACCGCAGATTCTTCGGAGGAGTCGTTGAGTGAACAGCTCACTCGCAGTTCTGCTACACCGGACAACAGCTCGGATTTCAATTTATTAAAAACCCCTGGTTCAGTCTCAATTTCAATGGAATCAGGACCAGCGAGAATACAAGATTTCCACATGGCCATTTCTACTGTATCCAACGTTTGCTTGTCCTTAACGATCGGCTCGAGAGTCTCCAAGGCCAATTTCAAAATTTCATACCTGAAAAGTTGCATCATTAGAAAGAATGAAATGTTTCGTAATACTCATAAATTTGTAAGTTGTAAAAACTTTTTATGCACCGTTCTTTATGGGACAAAACTTTTTCAGCGTATTCGACGAAAAATGCGGCAGTTTCTTCGAACGTAACGCCATATTTTTTCAGGTCTTCGGCACAACGTTTCCAGAAGGAAGATTCGACTTTTCCACCCTCGTTCGTGCTTCGGTTGAATTCACTTCGATACTGCAATTGTATTCACACAAATTCAAGTAAAAAATGGCATAAAGTAAAATTCGAATTTGAATCTCAAAATTCAAATTTTTAGGAAATTTGTGTAACGTGCTTATTTTTTACTTCACCTGGGCAAGAATAATAGTCGAGCAATTGAACCCAGCGACTTTCGACAATTGTAGAGCACTGAGAAAATTCTCGAACTCGACAAGTTCGCGTATGCAGCGTTTGATTTCGACGTTGACGTTGGATCCTTCGTCAGTAACGCGAATAGACGAGAAATCGAAGACAGTTTTGGTGTTCGTTAAAATGATAATAATTTGCCAAAGCGTGTAAAAATTGGGCGTATTGACATGAAGATCTTCGTTGAAACTGCATTCCACGAGAATCTCCAGAAACTTCATTTGCAAGTGAGTACTTAGGAGACATTTTCCGAGCACGACCATGGCGGATTCAATGGAGACGGTTACGATCCAGTAGGAATTATTCAAATAATCAGTCTCGACGCTTTCCCAATCGATGCTTCTGTTGCTCTTCAAGTTCGCGCAACCGTTGACGAAATCTCGCAATTTTTCTCGAGCTTTATTCAATTCGCCGAAATTAACGAATTCGACGATTAATTCGAAGAATTGGCAAAGCGGATTTTTCGGCATGAAAATGTGGAAAGCTCGACTGAGAGTCGTGACGTACTCGAGGGACAGGACGCTCCGGAAAAGTTGTAAAACTTTTCGAGCTGGCCACAATTGATCTCCCAGGCAAGAAGCATAATCTTGGGTCAACTGTTCATTGTCGACGGAAATAACGAGCCAAGAGTAGCAATAAGCGGAAGCTGAGGAGGGCTCGTAACAAGCAGCCAAAACCGTGAGAACCGGTGACTTGATCGTCTGCGATGTGCTTAATAAAGCTCCTGGTGGGTCTTGGCTCTGATGACATTTCAAAATGATGAGCCACAGATCGTTCTCTTGCTCGTTGTTGTTGTTGTTGTTGTTGTTGTTGGTGTAGTTCTGATTTTCGACGGAAGATTGTCTCGTTTCTGCCGAATCTCCCAATTTGACTTTCGGCAAATGATTTTGAACAAAATTGCCAGTGAGAATGTGAGAATTGCTCAGAGCCAATGAGAGATGTTCGCGTACGCTTGAGTTTTCGAAATGCCGAGCACTCTCAAGCGCAAGCTCGAGAGGATAGAAAAAAACATGTGCCACGAGGACGAATTCGAACCAGTGATTGTTGCGAGCAAGAAATTTAAGGAAAGAACAAGGTGGCGAAGCGTTATGAGCTCGAGCGAATCGAACAATAAAATCCCAAGATATCATAGCTTCGATGAAGCTTTCGGGGTCTCTGGAACTTTGTTCAGTGACGAACGTGTGAAAACTCATTTCCAAGTATTTCAATATCGTGTCAAGATCCTTTGAATTTTTCGGCGAGACTCTCTGCAACAAATCGTCGATCGAAACGTTCAAACCTTTTTTTACATAATCCGAGGCGGTCGCGTGAAGTCTCAGACATTTGGAACTGACGTCGAGCATTTCGATGAAAACGACGCAGCTGCACATTATTTCTTCGTTTTCTGGATTCTCCAAGCCGAATGCGTGCGCGTATGACGCTGCTTGATATTTCAGTTTCGAAGATAAACCATCTCGCTTTTTGTCCTGTTGTTTTTGCAGCACGTAAGCGGCCATGCTTGGCCTCGATTCCTTCAGGTAATAAACGTACGTCAATTTTTCCCTTCGACCATATTTTTTTATGAGATTCTCGCTCGTGAAATTCGGCATCGGCTCTTTCCTGTAACGCCATTTGAATAGTCTTTGAACGTCCAGATTTTCGTAACCGTTTAATAATTGATAAATCGTCACGTCGTTCGTTTTCTCATCTCTTTCCAGAGATCGCGTCAAGTACGGAAAATGGCCGACTGCTTCGCAAATGAATTCGGCCGCGATGATTCTCGAGTCGATTTTCATGCCATTTTTGAATATTTCTTTCAGCTCGAATTTCCCGTCGCGTTTTCGTATCCGATATTCGAGATACACGAGGGACATAATAATCAGAGGATTTTCACGGAGACAACGTTCGAAATCCGAGCTCAGCATTATAATATTTTCCACGATTCCACGTTGCAAAATTACCTCGTTTTCCTTCGAATCTTCCCAAATTTCCCGCAACAAATCCAGCAGCCTTTTCTCTCGTAGTTCATCTCCTTGGATGTTACTTTCACTCGCACTGCGATTGTATAATATCGAAAATAATTTTTCCTCCAATAATTCACGATCGACACTGCAATTATCCCGAGACAATATTTCTGTAAATTCGTTGGGTGTTTTGCAGTTGCTGAACATTCTCGAGAGCATCAATTTTACATTTTCTCTCTCTTTCTTCATAAATATTCCGTACCTGAAATGATTATCGCAAAAACAACCGTTTATTAAAATCAACTGTTAATAAAGTAACAAAGAAAATGAACTTCGATCATTACGAAATTAGGAAATTAAATGACAATACAAATTTTCGTAAAATTACCCGGACAATCGATTCAGCACTAATTCCTTGACCGGATTTGTGGCACTGGATGTTTCCACGTGTTCGATCATTTCCTCGACAATTTCCATCCGGTTAAACGCATTTGTTAAAAATATTTCATTATTGTTTTTCATTTCTCCTGAATCGCTGTATTTCGCGTCGATCCAAGCTTCGATCAAATCAATTTTATTATTCGATAAAAGATAATCCCAGAGCACTGTATTTTCCAATTTATCCGAAAGATAAGACTGATTCGTATGAAAGTACAGATCTACGATCAAAGCAGATTTCACATCTTCAGGGAGCTGAGAAATTTCCTGGATGCAAACTCCTTCGATCAAACTCTCTGCAGGCCTGAACAAAAATTCATTAAACAAATGATAAACTTAAAATTGTTATGTAGCATCACGCACTATGTATTTATCTGTTTTTCATACCGATTTTTCTCTTCAAACAGAGTAATACTGTTCATAATGTTCCAAGACTCCTTAAACTGATCCTCGAAACCGTCCTTGGCAATAACATAATTCGCCAGGTATTTGCGCAGTTTCGGTTCTTTGCACTTGATGCATTTGTCTTTTATAAACTGTACAGGATTTTTACCCTGGAAAAGTATGCGTAAGTCTGTGTATTTTGATCATTAGTAACTTCACATTGTATGTAAATGTTGAATGTTCAAAATTTAAAGGCTGAACCTAGATTAGAACACTACGAAAAGCTCACTTTTGCAATTTTTTCTCTCAGCTCTGATGGAATAAATCTTTTTCAAAGTTTTGGGATGTTTCATTATATGTTTTGATAATACAGAAAGAAAATTTCAATGCACAATTATTCATTTTTTTGTACAAAATATTCCAAAATATTTAACCCTGGACCGTCACAATTGTATTTTCCAAACATAAACACTGCAACATGGTCGAAAACGACCCCAATCTTCTCTTTAGCATAAAATGTTCCTCGTACATGAAAATAAGGTTTAATTTCATACCACTCTTTTCGTTTTTTGATAACGAAGATAAAGGTATATGAGGAAGTCGCATTTGGTAAACAATCGATGATGAAAACTGTATAAAACGAATAAATATTTCGAAACTATACAGAAAAGAAGTTTATTACTAAAAAAAATTATTTTCAACTCCGTTGCAGGGTCCAGGATTAATGTCAAGTTATGTAGCTTTATTACGAATCTGCTTACTGTGTTTTGTAGAATGTGCGAAGCCCTGTGAATCTGTTGTTTGTTGAGCATCTCATTGACCCAGATTTCAACCTCTTCAGCAAAGTATTTCTGTGCGTCAAAGAGTGTACAATGTCTACGATAAGCTAAACACTTGTACGCAAGGTCTATGTGAGTACCCTTGGCAGAAGCCTCCCTGACGACTTCTCGATCTCCGAACGTGTTCCATCCTGACCAAACAGCCGCGGCCTCGCCAGCGTTCAAACATTCTACAGGGATGCTCGTAACAAACTCCATTTTTTGACGATCTCATGAGTAATGAGATTTTCACGGTAACCTTTATTCACAATCAAAAATATCGCTGCAACACATATTTTTCGTTATTACCGAAAAATATAAGTAAAAATAAGAAAAAAATCAATAAAAAATGGTCCTCTACATAATCATATTTTTTACTCAACCCATTCCTCCGTGAGAGCGGTTTGAAAATAAAGAAAAGTCCGAAAACCATTATATTCGAGTATATAAGAGTGCGGCAGGGCTTGCGCTGGCTTTTTTTTTTTTAATAGTTAGCGTCGAGCTGCTGCCGCGACTCTTAATCAATCATTTTTTTAAAATCATTTTTTGAAGGTTCTTACGAGCAATGAGATTTTTTCGTCGCTCTTTATTCGTAAACGAAAATATTTCTGATAAATTAATTTGGGTATTAAAAAATTCGAATCGCCAAAATGTAGAATATCAAAAAAATATACCCAAGCAAATTATAATTTGGTTGTATTAGCTTGTATATTTATTTCGAAGCCTGTCAAACCGATCATTTACGTATTTCGATGAGCTATATCCACCAATTTTGAAATTTCGGGGGCGCCATTTTTTTCAAATTGCAAACAAGATTCGGGAGACAAGATCCCAGAAAAGCAGCATTGTTTAATTTTTTTTACACCCGTTTTATATATCCAAGAACGATAACTTATGCGTATTGATTATCCGGCTCGGAGCCCAAGTTTCTTTTGTTCGAGAATTAAAATACAGAAGGAGACTACGTACTTTGTTCTTTGGAAAGCCGTTTGACAGCTTAAGTTTGTCACTCTAACTGAAAAACAGCTGATCGAAAACTAACAAATTTTATGATGCTGCGTAGCCTCTATTTCGTAGCGTTCACGGTGAATCGCGACCCTGGCGACTGTTCGGCGTGTTCGGTTGGCTGTCTTTTACTGCCGCTTAATAAAATAGAAATTTTGATTGAACTGACGACATTCGACACTCCTATTTCATAATCCGACTGGACCAAAATTATTCCGTAATTTCAACTTCTCCTCTATCCCCACTCTTAACACCACTAACACAGGGCAAACATCGCATAGAAGGAGAGGAAATGCGAAACGAGTGAGAAAGTAAATATTTCGAACGTCGGGGTAAGGAGTGGAGAAATTGAAATGTAGGAACGGAACAAATTGTGATTACAGAATGGTTTAAATTAAAGAATGTGAGAAAGGGAAGAGTCAACTGTAATTTCGTGCGAGCAACGAAGAAAGCTGACGAAAGAGGCTCGAAACTGTGGTTCTGTGAAAGATTCCAATTTGACGACCTCTTCCACTTTAATACTTTTTATCGTTTATATCGCGATAAAAGTCGTGAATACACACGATTGCTTACGTTTAATACTAAAATTACGCTGTCTCTCGAATAAATACACCGGTGTAAATCGAAGTCTCATTAAAAAAAAAAAAAAAAAAAGAAAATAATTGGAAAAAAGAAATGTGAGAAACGCAAATAGAAAATGATCCATTGCTTATTGCATGAGAATACGTTTTCATTTTATGAACAGAAATAACGCACTGCTCCAAGTACGGTTTAGTATACCTCCACTGAGTTAGCCCCCCCATATGGATTAAATTAATTTTCAATTTCACAAATCTCTTGGTGGTCGTACAGTGGTGTATGGTGTCGCATTTGAAACGTTGAGTAGTTTATTATTTTTTCAAAAAATTAATTTCAAAAAATACCCCCGGAGTTAGCCCCTCCATAACGACTATTTTGACTATTTTTTTGCAAATCACTTGGTGGTCGTACAGTGGTGTACGGTATCGCATTTAAATCGTTGAGTGGTTTTATCATTTTTTCAACAAATTAATTTAAAAAAATACCCCCAAAGTTAGCCCCCCCATAAAGACTATTTTGACTTTTTTTTTTACGAATCACTCGAAAATCGTTCAGTGGTGTATGGTATCGCATTTAAATCGTTCAGTAATTCATCATTTTTTTGACAAATAAAGTTTAAAAAATTGCATCTGCGAGCGATACCTTTTCTCAAACATCATCGATCCATCGAATCGAATTGAACTTTGCATATCGTTTACATATGTGCGCACGCTATGGCCGCCTCATGTCCGACTGTCCGCTCCCGTTTTCCATAATAATATTTTACAAATAAATGGTGGAAGTAGTTGTTCTTATTCGTGTTTACTCCGGTTCCATTCAGTTCGACGTGTGTTTTTTTTCACAAATTTGTAAAGTTGCAATGTCAAAAAGTAGCTGTTAACTTCTCCATTTCTAATTCAATGATTTGACCATTAAAATTAAACGATTAATGGAAAATATTTCCATTACCCATTTAATTAAATAGTTAATGGAAACTATTTCCATTAACCATTCGAATTAAATGATTAATGGAAATATTTTCCATTAGCCATTTAATTTTAATGGTCAATTAAAATATTTTCCATTAACCATTTAATTAAGTGGTTAATGGAAATATTTTCCATTAATCATTTAATTTTAATGGTCAATTAAAATATTTTCCATTAATCATTTAATTAAATGGTTAATGGAAATATTTTCCATTATCTATTTAATTAAAATTAAATAATAGTAATGGAGGTTTCCTCGGTTACTGGTACCGGCAGCAGTTTTGGCTTGGGTAAGATGACCCCATGGCAGTAATCGAGGCTCACTCGGTTACCAGTAGCAGTACCAGTTTTGATCTGGGTCAAAATGACCCTAAGGTAGTAACCGAGGTTTTCTCGATTACAAATAGTGCGAGCGGTTTTGGTCTGGGTCAAAATGACCCAATGGTAATAACCGAGGTTTTTTCGTTTACTAGTAGCGGGAACGGTTTTATTCTGGGTCAATATGACCCGATGATAGTAACCGTCGTTTTCTCGGTTACTAGTAGCGGGAACGGTTTTATTCTGGGTCAAAATGACCCAATGGCAGTAACCGTGGTTTTCTCGGTTACTAGTCGCGGGAGTGGTTTTAGTCTGGGTCAAAGTGACCCAATGGTAGTAACCAAAATTTTCTCGGTTACTAGTAGGGGGAACGGTTTTATTCTGGGTCAAAAAGACCCAATGGTAGTAGGTTTGTTCGTCCTAGCTGCATTTTCTACACTTTCTACACTTTTTTTTGGAATTTATATTACTAAATATTACAAAAGTGTAGAAAGTGCAGCTAGCACGAACAAACCTAGTAACGGAGCTTTTTCGGTTACTAGTAGCGGGAACCGTGTTACTCTGGGTCACAATGACCTTATGTTAGTAACCGAGGTTTTCTCGGTTACTAGTAGCGGGAACGGTTTTATTCTGGGTCAAAATGACCCAATGGCAGTAACCGTGGTTTTCTCGGTTATTAGTGGAGTGGTTTTAGTCCGGGTCAAAATGACCCAATGGTAATAACCGCGGTTTTCTCGGTTACTAATAGCGGAAGTAGTTTTACTGTGGGTCTTGTTTGGATTTGTTTTGGTTACGATTCGAACGAGGCATTTTGTATGTGGGTTTGTTTATGTTTGTTTAAGTTACGATTCGATCGCGTCATTTTATTTCGGTTTGTTTGGTTTATGATTCGAACGCATCATTATGTTTGGGTTTGTTTGGGTTACGATTCGAACGCGGCATTTTGTTTGGGTTCATGTTTGGGTTTGTTTGGGGTTGTTTGACGAGAGAGGGATAGGGAGAGGGGAAGAGAGAAAGAGAGAGGTCCTCTTGGTTACTAGTGGCGGTAACGGTTTTATTCTGAGTCGAAATGACCCAATGGCGGTAACCGTGATTTTCTCGGTTACTAGTAGTGAAAACTGTTTTATTCTGGGTCAAAATGACCCAACGGTTAAAACTGCGGTTTTCTCGGTTACTAATAGCGGAAGTGGTTTTATTGTGGGTCTTGTTTGGGTTTGTTTGAGTTACGATTCGAACATGGCATTTTGTTTAGGTTTGTTTGGGTTACGATTCGAATGCGGCATTTTGTTTGGATTTATGTTTGGGATACGATTCAAACGCCGCATTTTGTTTGGGTTTGTTTAGGTTACGATTCGAACGCGGCATTTTGTTTGAAATTGTTTGGGTTTATTTGGTTTTGTTTGGGTTACGATTCGAACGCGGCATTTTGTTTGGGTTTGTTTGGGTTACGATTCGAACGCGGCTGTTTGTTTCGGTTTGATTGGTCAGAGAGAGAGATGGAGAGGGAGAGGTAGAGGGAGTGGGCGAGGGAGTGGGAGAGGGAGAGAGTGACAGGGAGAGTGAGAGAGAGAGAGAGGGAGAGAGAGGGGGGAGGGGAGGGAGAGAGGGGGGAGGGGAGAGAGCGAGAGAGAGGGGGGAGAGAGAGCGGGTGAGGGAGAGAGGGGGGGGAGAGGTTTTCTTGGTTACTAGTGGCGGTAACGGTTTTATTCTGGGTCAAAATGACACAATGGCAGTAACCGTGATTTTCTCGGTTACTAGAAGTGGAAACCGTTTTATTCTGGGTCAAAATAACCCAACGGTTTTCTAACCGTGGTTTTCTCGGTTACTAATAGCGGAAGTGATTTTATTGTGGGCCTTGTTTGGGTTTGTTTGAATTACGATTAGAACGGGACATTTTGTTTGGGTTTGTTTGGGTTACGATGCGAACGCGTCATTTTGTTTGGGTTACGATTCGAATGCGGCATTTTGTTTGGATTTATGTTTGGGTTTGTTTGGGTTACGATTCGAACGCGGTATTTTGTCTGGGTTTATGTGTGGGTTTGTTTGGCGAACGCGGTATTTTGTCTGGGTTTATGTGTGGGTTTGTTTGGGTTGCGATTCGAACACGTCATTTTGTTTGGTTTTGTTTGGGTTACGATTTGATCGCGGCATTTTGTTTGGAGTTGTTTGGGTTTGATTGGGTTATGATTCGAGCGCGGCATTTTGTTTGGTAAGAGAGGGTGAGGGTGAGAGGGGGGGGGGGGGAGAGCGAGAGAGGTTTTCTTGATAACTAGTGGCGGTAACGGTTTTATTCTGGGTCAAAATGACCCAATGGCAGTAACCATGGTTTTCTCGGTTACTAGTAGCGGGAATGGTCTCATTCTGGGTCAAAACGACCCAATGACACTAATCGTGGTTTTCTCGGTTACTAGTAGTGGAAACCGTTTTATTCTGGGTCAAAATGACCCAATGGCTGTAACCGTGGTTTTCTCGGTTATAAATACCGGGAACGGTTTTATTCTGAGTCAAAATGACCCAATGGTAGTAACCGAGAAAACCTCGGTTACTACCATAGGGTTATTTTGACCCAGACCAAAACTGGTACTGCTACTGGTAACCGAGTGAGGCTCGATTACTACCATCGGGTCATTTTGACCGAAGTCGAAACTACTGCCGGTACCAGTAATCGAGAAAACCTCGATTACTATTATTTAGTTTTAATGGTTAAAGGAAAATATTTCCATTGACCATTAAAATTAAATAATTAATGGAAAATATTTCCATTGATCATTAAAATTAAACGATTAATGGAAAATATTTCCATTGACCATTAAAATTAAATGATTAATGGAAAATATTTCCGTTACCCATTTAATTAAACAGTTAATGGAAACTATTTCCATTAACCATTCAAATTAAATGATTAATGGAAATATTTTCCATTAGCCATTTAGTTTTAATGGTCAATTAAAATATTTTCCATTAACCATTTAATTAAATGGTTAATGGAAATATTGTCCATTAATCATTTAATTAAATGGTTAATGGAATTATTTTCCTTTATCTATTTAATTAAAATTAAATAATAGTAATGGAGGTTTCTTCGGTTACTGGTACCGGCAGTAGTTTTGGCTTGGGTAAGATGACCCCATGATAGTAATCGAGGCTCACTCGGTTATCAGTAGCAGTACCAGTTTTGATCTGGGTCAAAATGACCCTATGGTAGTAACCGAGGTTTTCTCGGTTACAAATAGCGCGAGCGATTTTGGTCTGGGTCAAAATGACCCAATATTAATAACCGAGGTTTTTTCGTTTACTAGTAGCGGGAATGGTTTTATTCTGGGTCAAAATTACCCGATGATAGTAACCGTCGTTTTCTCGGTTACTAGTAGCGGTAACGGTTTTATTCTGGGTCAAAATGACCCAATGGCAGTAACCGTGGTTTTCTCGGTTACTAGTAGCGGGAACGATTTTATTCTTTGTCAAAATGACCCAATAGGAGTAACCGTGGTTTTCTCGGTTACTAGTCGCGGGAGTGGTTTTAGTCTGGGTCAAAGTGACCCAATGGTAGTAACCAAAATTTTCTCGGTTACTAGTACGGGAAACGGTTTTATTCTGGGTCAAAAAGACCCAATGATAGTAACGGAGCTTTTTTCTATAACTAGTAGCGGGAACCGTGTTACTCTGGGTTACAATGACCTTATCCCTGACTGATCTTGATACCGTATTTTTTTCGGTATCGCGACTATGGCAAAATGGCTTTTTTTAACTGTAACTGTGTCGGTATCGATACCCGAAAGCAAGTCCCAACGGGCCCAATTGAGGGTATCGATACCAAAAATTATGCGGCATTGTAACTGAAAGTGGGACCCCACATGTACGGTATCGGTGCCGTAAATTATGCGGTTCGCTACCCAAAGTGGGACCCCACATGTACGGTATCGGTACCGTAATTTATGCGCTTCGCTACCCAAAGTGGGACCCCCACATATACGGTATCGGTAACGTAAATTATGCGGTTCGCTACCCAAAGGCGGGCCCGCAGGTACGGTATCGGTACCGTAAATTATGCAGTACTACCCAAAGGCGGGCCCGCAGGTACGGTATCGGTACCGTAAATTATGCGGTTCGCTACCCAAAGGCGGGCCCGCAGATACGGTATCGGTACCGTAAATTATGCGGTTTGCTACCCAAAAGCGAGCCCGCAGGTACGGTATCGGTACCGTAAATTATGCGGTTCGCTACCCAAAGGATGAAAACTTCCATGAAAAAAGCTATCGAGCGACAATGAATTGTACTCCACCATTTGATTGCAACGGATATATTTAAAATAATTGTAAATCGATAATCATGACCATTGAAAAAAAAGAGATGGATGCAAAGCGCCCCTTCTCCCAAACACGTGTTCCAAGAGCAAAAAAAATAAAATAAAATTGCTCCTGGATTCATCGAAACTTCCCTACCCGCCAACTACGTTCCACTGGTGTAAATTTATTTATCCATCCATTTGTCTATCCTGCTATGAAACACCACCAGACTCGCGAAGAAAGAAATGCCAGTGAACACGGTATCAGACCTGCGACAATGCGGTATCGAGACCGGATCGGTGGATTGGAAAAAAAATCGACAGGTAGGCATCGGACCTGCAAAATGACGGCATCGATACTGGATTGGTGGACTTAATTGAAAAAGCAAAATTCGACAGGTAGTTAGCGACCCAACAAATTATGGTATCGATACCGGGCCAGTTGGACTTGAGCAAAAAGCGAAAATTCGGCACATTCGGTATCGGTGGAATTAAAATTAGGTATCGATACCGATATTAGGTCCGTTGGACTTAGTCGAAAAAGCAAAAGTCGACACGGCATCGATACCGAAAACGATTTCGGTTAAAAGACGTCCAGTTGAGACGGTATCGGGAACAGTCAGGGATGTTAGTAACCGAGGTTTTCTCGGTTACTAGTAGCGGGAACGGTTTTATTCTGGGTCAAAATTACCCAATAGGAGTAACCGTGGTTTTCTCGATTACTAGTCGCGGGAGTGGTTTTAGTCCGGGTCAAAGTGACCCAATGGTAATAACCGCGGTTTTTTCGGTTACTAATAGCGGAAGTAGTTTTACTGTGGGTCTTGTTTGGGATTTGTTTTGGTTACGATTCGAATGAGGCATTTTGTTTGGGTTTATATTTGGGTTTGTTTATATTTGTTTAGGTTACGATTCGAACGCGTCATTTTGTTTGGGTTTGTTTGGTTTACGATTCGCACGCATCATTTTGTTCGGGTTTATTTGGGTTCCGATTCGAACGCGGCATTTTGTTTGGACTTATGTTTGGGATACAATTCGAACGTGGCATTTTGTTTGGGTTTGTTTGGGTTTGTTTGACGAGAGAGGGAGAGGGAGAGGGGAAGAGAGAAAGAGAGAGGTTTTCTTGGTTACTAGTGGCGGTAACGGTTTTATTCTGGGTCAAAATGACCCAATGGCGGTAACCGTGATTTTCTCGGTTACTAGTAGTGAAAACTGTTTTATTCTGGGTCAAAATGACCCAATGGTTAAAACTGCGGTTTTCTCGTTTACTAATAGCGGAAGTGGTTTTATTGTGGGTCTTGTTTGGGTTTGTTTGAGTTACGATTCGAACATGGCATTTTGTTTAGGTTTGTTTGGGTTACGATTCGAATGCGGCATTTTGTTTGGGTTTGTTTAGGTTACGATTCGAACGCGGCATTTTGTTTGCAGTTGTTTGGGTTTGTTTGGTTTTGTTTGGGTTACGATTCGAACGCGGCATTTTGTTTGGGTTTGTTTGGGTTACGATTCGAACGCGGCTGTTTGTTTCGGTTTGATTGGTCAGAGAGAGAGATGGCGAGAGAGAGAGAGAGAGAGAGAGAGAGAGAGAGAAAGAGAGAGAGAGAGAGGGGGGGGGGGAGGGGGGGGAGAGAGAGAGGGGGAGGGGAGGGGAGGGGGAGGGGGAGGGGGGAGGGAGAGAGAGGGGGGGAGGTAGGGAGGGAGGGAGGGAGGGAGGGAGGGGGCGAGGGCGCGGGGAGGGGGGAGGGAGAGGGAGAGGGGGGGTGAGAGAGTGAAAGAGAGAGTGAGCGAGGGAGAGAGGGAGTGAGAGAGTGAAAGAGAGAGTGAGAGAGAGAGAGGGAGAGAGAGAGTGAGAGAGAGAGAGTGAGAGTGAAAGGGAGAGAGAAAGAGAGGGGGAGAGGGAGAGGGAGAGAGAGAGAGGGAGGGAGAGAGGGAGAGGGCGAGAGGGAGAGGGAGAGAGAGGGGGGGAGAGAGAGAGGTTTTCTTGGTTACTATTAGCGGTAACGGTTTTATTCTGGGTCAAAATGACACAATGGCAGTAACCATGATTTTCTCGGTTACTAGTAGTGGAAACCGTTTTATTCTGGGTCAAAATGACCCAACGGTTTTCTAACCTCGATCTCCTCGGTTACTAATAGCGGAAGTGATTTTATTGTGGGCCTTGTTTGGGTTTGTTTGAGTTACGATTCGAACGGGGCATTTTGTTTGGGTTTGTTTGGGTTACGATTCGAACGCGTCATTTTGTTTGGGTTACGATTCGAATGCGGCATTTTGTTTGGATTTATGTTTGGGTTACGATTCGAACGCGGTATTTTGTTTGGGTTTATGTTTGGGTTTGTTTGGGTTACGATTCGAACACGTCATTTTGTTTGGTTTTGTTTGGGTTACGATTTGAACGCGGCAATTTGTTTGGAGTTGTTTGGGTTTGTTTGGGTTATGATTCGAGCGCGGCATTTTGTTTGTGAGAGAGGGTGAGAGAGGGGGGGGGGGGAGAGAGAGAGGTTTTCTTGGTAACTAGTGGCGGTAACGGTTTTATTCTGGGTCATAATGACACAATGGCAGTAACCATGGTTTTCTCGGTTACTAGTAGCGGAAATGGTTTCATTCTGGGTCAAAACGACCCAATGACAGTAATCGTGGTTTTCTCGGTTACTAGTAGTGGAAACCATTTTATTCTGGATCAAAATGACCCAATGGCTGTAACCGTGGTTTTCTCGGTTATAAATACCGGGAACGGTTTTATTCTGAGTCAAAATGACCCAATGGTAGTAACCGAGAAAACCTCGTTTACTACCATAGGGTTATTTTGACCCAGACCAAAACTGGTACTGCTACTGGTAACCGAGTGAGGCTCGATTACTACCGTCGGGTCATTTTGACCGAAGTCGAAACTACTGCCGGTACCAGTAACCGAGGAAACCTCGATTACTATTATTTAATTTTAATGGTTAAAGGAAAATATTTCCATTGACCATTAAAATTAAATAATTAATGGAAAATATTTCCATTGACCATTAAAATTAAACGATTAATGGAAAATATTTCCATTGATCATTAAAATTAAATGATTAATGGAAAATATTTCCATTGACTATTAAAATTAAACGCAGTGTCTAGTCGTCCGGATACCGAAAAAATTTTCCGTTACATTTGAAAAAACTTTGAATATTCCCCACTATAGTTGAAGGAAACTAAGTATTCCCCGTTGTAGTTATAAATTTTCATTCATTTTTCATCCATCAAAATCCATTGAGAATCGTTTTCCCGGACGAATTATATGCGATTATTCGTCCAGATATAAATGAAAACTATCATAAATTGTATATCCGAATGGATTACGTACAAATTACGTACGAGGGAGTTTCAATATACCATTATACTGTAGAAAAGTTAAATAAAACAATTATAATCGCATTCTCGACAAATATCTGGACGAATACCAGTCTTGTATTCGTCCGGTATCTGGACGGCTAGACACAGCCAAAATTAAATGGTTTATGGAAAATATTTCCATTAATCATTTAATTTAAATGGTTAATGGAGATGATTTCCATTAACCATTTAATTAAATGGTTAATGAAAATTATTTCCATTAACCACTTAAATTAAATGATTATTGTAAAATGTTTCCATTTGCCATTAAAATTAAATGGTCAATGGAAATTATTTCCATTAACCATTTAATTAAATCGTTAATAGAAATAATTTCCATTAACCATTTAATTTAAATGGCTAATGGATATTATTTTCATTAACCATTTAAATTAAATAGTTAATGGAAAATATTTTCGTTAAAAATTTCGCAACCCTGGTGGTGTATGATATCGCATTTAAATCGTTCAATGATTCATCATTATTTTGAAAAAATCGTATAGCTTGATGGAAATAAGGTGAAAACAAGAAAAAAAAACCGGCAGAATAAAAAAAATTCTAAAAAATGGTTTATTTAAAAATTCCTTCATAATAAAAATAATAGTGAACCTTAAAAAGTCTGAAATAAAAATTGATAAAATATAATACGGATAGATAAGAAACCATTCAATTGTTAAGTACAACTCCCTCGAGATTCAATTCCTATGGTTAATGTTGATTGACGGTAGGATAAGTCTTTTACATACAAAAATAAAATTTTAAATATTGTCGAAGTTGAATGATTGTACGAAGAATGAAGATGATAAAAAAATGTAAACTTACATAAAATCAAAAAATGTTATAATTGTAATCGAATTCAATTTTGGTCGGGAGAAGTCTCTAACCAAATCATTGAATGAGAAATGGAGAAGTTAACAGCTACTTTTTGACATTGCAACTTTACAAATTTGTGAACAAAAACACACGTCGAACTGAATGGAACCGGAGTAAACACGAATAAGAACAACTACTTCCACCATTTATTTGTGAAATATTATTATGGAAAACGGGAGCGGGCAGTCGGACATGAGGCGGCCATAGTGTGCGCACGTATGTAAACGATATGCAAAGTTCAATTCGATTCGATGGATCGATGACGTTTGAGAAAAGGTATCGCTCGCAGATGCAATTTTTTAAACTTTATTTGTCAAAAAAATGATGAATCACTGAACGATTTAAATGCGATACCATACACCACTGAACGATTTTCGAGTGATTCGTAAAAAAAAAGTCAAAATAGTCTTTATGGGGGGGCTAACTTTGGGGGTATTTTTTTAAATTAATTTGTTGAAAAAATGATAAAACCACTCAACGATTTAAATGCGACACCGTACACCACTGTACGACCACCAAGTGATTTGCAAAAAAAAAGTCAAAATAGTCGTTATGGGGGGGCTAACTCTGGGGGTATTTTTTGAAATTAATTTTTAGAAAAAATGATAAACCACTCAACGTTTCAAATGCGATACCGTATACCACTGTACGACCACCAAGAGATGTGTGAAATTGAAAATTAATTTAATCTATATGGGGGGGCTAACTCAGTGGAGGTGTTTAGTATACAAAAAAACATGATTTCGTAACGTCGATAAAGAAACATCGACCTCAGCAACGGAGTAGACATATGTAACACACATGCGCATACTATGTTAAATCACATACTATGTTAAAAAAAAAACTCATTTACAAGTGAAACGAGTCGAAACAAGAATTGCCGACCGCTCATCTCTGGAAGTAGCAGGTTTTTCGGAAGTTTAGAGTCGCGGTGCATCTACCAGTCTTTCTAATCATTCGTTGTCATCTGTTTGTTTATAATCTTCTATTGTACGTCGACAAGAGTGCCGAGAAGCGGGATTTAATCAAACGTAAAGAAGAGAGATAATGTCGTCACGATAAATGTCGAAATACACACTCGATACGAACGAGTGGTTGCTGCATTGTTAACGAATAACGCACGTACATCTCTACGACGTAAATATATATGTATTGAGATATATATACATATATTTTAAGGACGTATAGTACAGGAGTGTATATTGCTACATAAATTAATCCGAATGGAGAACAACCTAACCTATAAATTTATGCTCAACGTTAATGGTCTCATACCTAACAATATATTCGACGACATGGCTTGCGAGGCTTGTTCCATCAAGTTTTCCCTATTCAAACGCAAGGTGAGTATATAAACAAACTGCACATACTTTTTTTTCTAATGAAAATATATACGAAAGATCGAAATATTACGAAAAAAATTATTTTGTTTATTTTTTTCTGGTGTTTGCACAAAAGTAGTGGGGGACTTTCATTATTGTTGAAAGACATTTTTCGAGCATGTTTTTGTTTCATTATTGTGACTAAACAATATTCGTGAGGAACGATTTAGCGCGAATTTTTTTTTATATGCTCGGCCTGTTTGACAGTTGTAGAAAATTAGAAAAAAAAAAACCAGTGGAAATGCTCATGTTTTGTAGCAAATAATAAAGAATCTCAAGTTTTGACCCTTTTTACAAAATAGACGAAGTGCTCCTGATCACGATAGCTAATATTCAGATGAAATGTATATTTGCCTTTATTGCAGAAACAATGCAGAGATTGCATGAGATTTTTTTGTACCGATTGTGTTATTAAGAGAGGCGATCGTGTACTGAGCTGCGACAATTGCAGTATGCTCTCGAGAAGACCTCTCGTCCGATCTCAAGTATTCAAGATGAGAACAAAGGATCTCAAACATTATCTCACAGCTAAAAAAATTTCTTTGCGAGGATGCGTCGGTAAGTTGAATCTCAGCTGAGATAGAGGAGTCTAGGTTTTTCGTCGATAACTTTGTTTAACAAAGCCAGTCCGTATCAGTGCTTTTTTCTTGTTCCAGAAAAAGAAGACTTGATAAACATTTTAATGCAGTACGCTAACGGTCCGGAAAGCCCATTGAACCAAGATAGAACAAATAGCGTTCCAACTGGTCCTCAGTAAGAAAACTTTCAATTATTCTTCTTAAACATAAATAATTATCGAAATTCTTGGACTGTGCACTTCTGCCCGGTATATTTAATTGCATTTGGGGTCAAACTGACCCTAGAAAATTTTCTACCAACGATGTTTCGTTTGTATGCGGACGAAAGATGCAAAAAATTGGGTTTATTCAGGATTTTTATAGTCTGAGTATTTCCGTTTGAGTTTTATTTTTTATTTTGTTTTAAGCAGAGTTACACAGTGCACGAATGATCCAACCCCTTCGCCTCCTAGAAGATCTCGAAGTCCTCCAACTGTAACGTCGAGGCAAACGGTCCAACATCCTGAACCTGAGGATCTACAACCCCATACTTCACCCGCCGCTGCACGATCTCACGGGGTAGAAATCGAAGAAGTCTCTGGTGAAGACACCACTCCCACGCTTAGTCCCACCGGGCCTGAACCACTCGTTACTGAACAGGACGTCGAAGAAATGTCTTCCGACGAAGCATCCAATACTCAGCCATCGCCAATCTTTACCGAATTGCCAATGGTGAGTTCTCCAATTGTTACAAATAAAAAAAAAGAATTCAACAATGCGATCCTCGTCGGAGAGGATATAAAATTAGGAAATAATATAAAAATTGGACACATTACCAATGAACAAAAATTCACAAATTCTTTCTCTGAAGAAAGAAAAAATATAAAAGTCTGATGAACGTCTTGAAAGTTTCAACGCCCACAGTTCATTAGATTTATTATGCAGGGAAATTGGAATTTATAGGATATTTAATAGAAATATTTTTGCTTATTTTCGGTATAGTGGACGGGAACAGTAAAATTGGCGGACATAACGGAATGCAGCGATCTCGAGAATTTAAGTGTGAAACAATTGAAGATTCTACTGCGAACTAATCGAGTCGATTTCAAAGGTTGCGTGGAGAGAAGTGAGCTTCTTGACCGGGCGACGCGACTCTGGGAAGCATCGAAGCAGGGTGGAAGTGGTGAGTAATTTTTTCAACGGTTTTAGTCTAAAAAAAACATGTAAGATAAGCGAGCAGAGCTAACTGACAAAATGATGTTTTCCATAATCAAAATTTACGTGCATTTCGCGTACCTTTTTCTATAATCAAAATTTACGCTTTTCACCTATCGATTTTGTATTTTTGTAGATTTTTTCGAAATACACTTAAAATACGCTGCCTTAGTTGAAAAAAATCTTATAACGGAAATTTGTACAACCGAGTCTCTTGATAGAAATTACGTGCTATTCATGTGTTGAATTTGTATATTATTATGTAATATTTTTTTCCAGGAAGTAAAAAATTTAGAATTATCGCACAAACGTATCAAGTAAGCAGAGCACTAATTCAAAAGAACGTTGTATCGAAAAACCGATTGCATAAGAATTACGTGTTTATAATGTGTTCTCAATATGTGTTTTTTAAACATTTTATGAGCAATGATTTTTTCTGGGAACAGAAAGATCGAATAATCTGCTCACACGTGTCGAGGCAGCAGAACACTAGCTCAGAAGAACATTAAATCGAAACACTGATTGCACATAAATTACGTGCTCTTCATGCGCGCATTCAAATATTTTATGAGCAACGATTTGCTCTAAAAGTCTAAAAAAAGCTCAAGAACGTCAAATCAAGCATGTAAATTTTGATTATAGAAAACTCATGAATTTTGTAAATCCAGCTGTAAAATCTTGTCCCAAGTTTTTCCCAGGGGTTATCTCATTCGAGTTTTTACTCTTGAAAAAAAGCATCCCAACTATTACTATTTTTTCATGAATTTCAGAGACCGAAGTGGAGGGTCCTTACGACGAGAGTCTTTGCAAAATTTGTTGGGACTCGCCGATCGAGTGCGTCATCCTCGAATGCGGTCATCTCGCGTGTTGCATAGATTGCGGCAAACAAATGTCCGAATGTCCGATATGCAGGCAATACGTCGTGCGCGTTGTTAGGTTTTTCAAAGCTTGAACGAAATGAACCTTCGTTAATCGTTGAACTGGCGCTTGATAAGCGTTCATACTTTTAAACGAAAAAAAGGTTTTCGTTCTGCGGTATACTCAAATGAAGAACGAAATTAAAATGACAAAAGAAAACAAAAACAGATAAGAAAAAAATAACGAAAATTGATGAGAAAATGTGCGCTATAGTGTCTTGTTAGCTCTGAGAAAACGATATCTATAGCGTATATGTGTATTATAACGTTTAGACATAATGTATAGGTATATTACACATATATAAAAGTCTACATAGGATATTTCATAATGAAAGGCCATTAACGTCAATTTAGATGCGTTGAAAAATTCTACTAAAAGTATAATTTTATGAACGTATCTTAATAGACATCTAAAACCCTCATAAATTATTGACCTTTTGTTGTGAAAATACTTGTGTATATTTGTGAGTCATTTTAAGCCAACTTTACATTTTTCGACCCTGAACCCTTTTCATTCGTGCAAATTTTTATATTTTTTTTTACTTTTTAGTCAAAACGTGATGAATTTTCCTCAGGTTTAGAGCTCGGTGGTTTCTTTTTGTAGCAGTTACACAGCTATTCGAATTTTTCAATATTTAAATTAAAACATTTGTAATAACTCGGAATTTTTGTTTAAAAATGTTGTATTTTTAGTAAGTTTCTGAAAAAAAAAAAACAATGGAAATGAAGATAGGATCTTAAGGAAAATTCATTTTATGACAAAAGAGTGAAAAAATACGTTCGTTTGAGATTCGATCTTTTTCTTTTTTTTTAAAGTAAATTGAAAATTGCATAATAATGCCAAATTTATTTTATTTTAGTACTCGCAATTGCTGACTATTGTATCAATGAAGAAATTACAAAATACGAATCCAATTTTTTCTTGAATAGAATGAAAAATTTGTACGAATCAAAATGGGTCTAAGTTTAGGAACAAAAACTTCCTGTGAAATGCCTCAACATATATAAATGAGGATTTGCACAAAGTCGTGCAAATCTGATGATACGGAAAAAGAGATTGCGCGGTCGGAATTAGAACACCAATCAGGCAATGACTTTCCTTGATGTTTGTTCGTTTTTTAATTGCTGTTTTCCCGAACGACGAGGACCTCGTCGGACCGTAAAATCGAGAATGTTCGTGAAAGTTGTACGTTTATTCGACAAACTTTTGGTACGACGACAATGTTCTCGTCGAGAATAATAACAAAATAAATGTCCCTTAATTGTCATAAATAGATGTTTCAATAAAACATTGTATGTGATATATTTTCTAACAGATTCTCGGATAAGTATTTTCGGATTTCATAAACCAAAATTACATGAGATATTATTATTTTTGCAAAGTTTCGTTATTTGGAAATGAGTCTGAATATGTACATTTTATAGGCTCATGTTGAATTAGTGCTGGAAAATCATCGAGTGATTTTCTGATCTACGATTCATTGTGACATATCAGAGGGCAGATAATAATGGGCTGTTCGTTAAATTTTGTTTTTGTAAGCCAAATAAACATGAAAAACAATAATGCGATTTTAGGGTCACGATTTTTCAACCTTTCAACGCACCAGTTGTGAAAGATGTTTGAAAATAAAGGAGCATCTTTAAAGATCTCGATCGTAAGAGGCTGCATAAATAAAAGAGATTTTTATAAATATTACTTGTATTAATAAAGACCTCTTCTCGTTCAAGGGTTGAACAATTGTTTTGGTTTGTGAGCTGCATTTATTCTCTTAATGTTTCTAATAGAATATGACGAAGATAAGAAAAGAAAATCACATGCTAGATGTCAGCTGAATAATTGTCAACCCTTCCTTAACGTATTACTATCACAAAGTTACTTTATTTAGGATTCTTTAATAATTTTGTATGAATATTCTTGACACCAAAACTAACAATTTTCTCCTATGAAGAAAAATTTGCTGACGTCAAGAATTTGAGATATTCAATTTCCAATTTTTAACTTTTCCCATCTAAACGCGTGTAAATTTAAGTCGCGTATCGTTTATGAGTTGCAAAAAAATGTGTTTAGGATTTTTCTTTAAAAATTTCGGCTCATGGCCTTTCTGGCTATCTGCAAGAAAAATCTTAAATACATTTTTTTTTGCAACTCGATTTTTGCAACTTTTTAATGAAATGCGACTTTAATTTACACGCGTTTAGATGGAGAAAATAAAAAATTGCAAATTAAATATCTCAAATTCTAAACGTCAGAAAATTTTCCTTCATAGGAGAAAACCGTTAGTTTTGGTGCCAAGAACGTTTATGCAAAATTTTGCAAGGACCCTAAATGAAGTCGTTTTGTGATAGTAATACCTTAACACACTCGGTCATTTTGACTCGGTCTAAGTTTTCGGCGTCAAATACCCCTACCGCAGAATAAATATTTCAGCATTATTTCATTCTCCTTGTTTTTGCATAAACAATGTTTTTTCCGACGATTTATTATGTACCATTTTCTTGTTCAGGATTAATAAAAATGACTCGTCATAATACTATTTTTTTTCGAAAAGTAGGTTTTTTCATGGGTACATCGCCGGTTATTAATCTCCAATATCTTCAAAGATTGCAAAAAATTATGATATTTTAATAGAATGCTCAATTTTCAATAATTTTTTAAAACAATTAAATTTAATATTTTCTGAATTTTTATGATACACACATATTAAGGAACGTTTAAAGTGTACTCCTAATATTTTTCAATAAAAACTAACCGAAGGACTGCTGATGACAGGCGGATGAAGTACACTCCGGATCAAATTGACCCAGTGTGCAATGCAGGGCAAACTTACGTGTGTCAAGGAAGGGTTAAAAAATCCGTCAGTAGTGTAATCACCAGCCAATTTCTTGTACAATGAAATGTAGTATCCGTCATTCATGATCATTATCATTCTCACCGATATTGCGAGAAATGCGTATTTTTCAAGCAGGTGTAAATACATTATTTTAAGCGTATATTGTAGGGATATTAATACGAGCCGCGATTCCAGTTCTCCTAATATTTATTCATTATTTCATTTGGCTAATAAAGTTTACACATTGGAACAGCGTATTCATCGTCGACTTGGCGAAACCTCTTACATTTGGCCTCGTTTTTTCATTAACTGTTGATTCTTTCTGTTCTTTCCTCATTTGTTATGATCGCGATGATACGAGTCGCCACGAGTTTTTATAATAATAAAAAAAAATTAAAAAATGCATCAACTAATTAAAAAGAAAAAAAACGTGCTGTGGCACGGAGCGATCTATGTACATGACTCGAAACCTCTTAAATGATACAAATACAAGTTGGAAATTAGTAAAGAATAAAATAAAATGCACATAATCTGGATACAGTTAACGAATGACGTGTCCTCAGGCAGCCAAATGCTACAAATGTAATTGCACGTGGAGCCGGAAGAAATAATGAAAGAACAATTTTATCTCGAAATTTCAGTCAATAGCCTAACCTAGATCTCGTTCGTTTTTTTCGTCTTTTTTTCGTCTAAGCTTTTTTTTCTGTTTTAAGGGTTTTTATTCGTCTGAGTTGAACGAACATGATTAAAGGAAATTTTCGGTACGATTAATTCGACAAATGATCGTCGTGTTTAGGACCTAAATAAATTTACATCAATCGAGTGCGATATCAATTTATAGTTTTCCATCCCATTTAGCGGGTTAATAATTAAATCAATTGACCAACCGTCTATATCTAATAAATTGAAATGTTTTATTTATTTTTTTTTTTCATTGTTCTTTGGCTGGCGTGTATGATTTAAAATAGAGACAGGTGAAGCAGATGGTTAGACGTCAGGAACGATAGTGGCTTCCACTATCAATTATTTTCTTTCAATAATCAAAGACTCGGAGTGATTTCCACATGAAGATTCGACAATCGAGGCGACTTTTTCATCATCTTTTGGGTTGTCGTGCTTGGGAACGAAAGTTTGTTGGTTGTTTAGCTGTTTCCTCGAATAACGAGATTTAACGTGTGTTTTTGCGGGTGTTATGTGTGTTTTACGCTTATGCTTGGACGAGAGCTTTCGTAACTAAAATTCCAAATGATTTATCGCTGTACCGGCGGGGCCAGCGGCATGCTTGTGCTCACGTTCGACATCACCGTACTTGGTCCCAGTAAAACTTGTTTCTGTTGAGCTCGCTGCGCCTCTTCCAACTGTGCTCTCTCAATTTCAAATAATACCGGTGCAAAAAGTATCGCCGAAGAGCTGAAGAACAACCACGTTGCTGTGCATGATAATCCGTAAACACCTGATAATCACAAATCCACTGTTATTCACAATAGAATATATAACATTGGTTCAATCAGAAAGTTTTGAAACACTTTCTGCATACAAAATGTCGCAGTATTGCTGGACTTTCTTACCGAACAAACATATCAAGAGCTGCGATAGCGACTCTACACCAAGTAAAAAAAAAAACCAGCGCAAGCCCTGCCGCATTCTTATATACTTGAATATTACAGTTTCCAGACTTTTTTTTTCAAATTAAACAAATAATTAGCCGTTTCTTCAGAAATGAGTACTTCTTGAATGAACCCTAGATAATTACCATTCTTTTGAGGACTGCTTGTTACTACAATGGGTCTTTATGACCCCAAAAAATTTGCATGCTTATAACTCTTGAAGGAATTGGGGTTTTTAGAGAAAAACTCCTGACTACAAATATTGCAATGCTCAAAAGTTGGAAAACGATTTTTTTTTGCTGACATGAGGTCAAAGTGATAAAAAAGGTGAATTACGATTTAGTTGGAGATTACAGATTTGACATAGATGAAAATGACCCAACGGTAATAACCTGGAGTTAAGGCTTTGATGAAATTTTACTCGATGCGCGAATTAATTTTTGGCACAAAAAACTGATTCGACAATCTGAATGTGAAAATGCGGAAGGCCAGAAATTACCTTTGATGCAACGGTACAGACCAGAGCCAAAGTTGTATCCAAAGTTGCGTACTTCGGTTGGAAACATTTCTGTAAGCCCGATAAGTCTCTCCCCCAACGATTCATCCTGGCAACACATCAAAGATGGATTAATATGTAAAAAACAGGCCTAAAGTGGATTTAGCGCTATGACAAGGTTTATATTCTCAACAAATGATTCTCATTGGGGTTTTTCATCCTTTTTTATTTTGAGAGTTGGTTTTTGTACTTTCAGTTAATTTTTACTTAACAATTGAAAGCATCGACCTTTAACCATCAGATAAAATTTGCTAGGTGAAAAAACGGGCGTTCAGCAATTAAAATTGGTAAAAAGCAATGAGAGTAGTCTTTTCAACTTTAAGGAAATCCGGACCAATCGATTTTTTTCAGTGACACAAGTCCAATTTCTCGAAACGTTAATTATTTAAAAAAAATAAGAATTGCGCAAAAACGACGAATATCCGAGGGAACAATCGGATGGAAGAAAATTACGTAAGTACCGGAAGGTCGATATAACGCAAAAATTCGGCTGGACTTTTTTGCCTTTGCAGGTTACGACGGCGGGATCAGAGTTTTGAGCGTTAGAACCCTATTCTTTTTTAATGTCACACTTTGTTCTGTATTGTGTCGTATTCCTCGTAATTAATGGAATATAATTTGATTTTGGATTCGTAAAGGATTTTGTCGATTGATCGATAAGCATGGAAAACCTCAACGCTCCATGGAATTCGTTTGGCCGGCATAACACGCTCGCACGTAATGTGATATTTTTATGAATATTTATAAATGATGTACTTACTTCCTCGTCCTCACCATCATCAGGAAGAATCGATTTAATTTCGGGGGATCTTACGTCGCTGCTTCCCATGCCGCTGTCCAGTATTTCAACTTCTTCGATCGAAGCCATATATGATACACTCAATTCGCACTTACGCTCAACTTTTATTTCGCCCTTCGTATCTCGTTTATATTGGTTAAATTTCAGCTATATCCGTTTTCTTTTTTTGTACTCTTTTTTCACCCAATGTCGTTTATAAATACGATAATTAAATGTATATTTCGCGTCTTTCTTTGCCTCTTTGTGATTTACGGGCGCGCACGCATAAACCGCATAACCCCCGTGAACAATTGTCCGTTCGCGGTCTGCGTGCGTGCGTGCTGCTGCTGCGTCCGGGTTGCCAATTATCACCACGAAATAACAATCGCAATGGTGATTCAGTTTGCAGCGCCGGCATCGGTGACATTTAAAACAAGAAACGCGATTCAGTCGGTAAGAGCCTGTCATCGCTGCTCGATCGGTAATCTTTTGAATCTTTTTTTTATTACTCCAAAATAAACGATCGAAAAATAGGTTCACAATCAACTGTCATATTCTGTTTTCGAAATTTTCGGGGCAAATCTATACTCATTAAATCGTCAAATGTTGAAGTGAAAATATTTTTATTTATTCATATTATAAGTATTACATAGCTTTGTCCAATGAAATATATGGAGTTACTTTACTAATTTAATGACAAGTTTTACAGAGCGAATTGTGTACGAACGATCATTCAGGACCACCCCGCTAAAAAAAAAAAAACAAGCACGAAAAATAAATTTCGATTTCATGAATTATGAATAAGTAGAAAAATCGAAATAAGGTAAAAAAATTTTTGAATAAAAAGTTATGTGAAAAAAATTGAAATATTTTATAGATATAGAATTTTTTTTCATTTACGAAATAGTTTTGTATATTTTCTTACATTAATGTATTCGATTTCTTTGGGGTCAATGGGTCTTCTTTGAAATTTCAATGGTAGTTGAAAATCTTCGATAATAGGTAAAGCGATAGCATCAGGTCCGGTAGCCCTGGGTCCACCGGATTTTATAGTGGTACCTGGCACAGCTGGCCGAGCCGCGGCCGCACCTCCAATGGCTATCGTATCAATTTTCACATCACACGATATTGTTGCAAAACCCAAAAATAAATATTATTTCCCTCCCTTACTGTATAAAAAAAAGTAAATATTTTCACCTGGATTAGTACCACCTTTGCGAAATCTTATCATTGGCACGTGAGCCGTAACGACCTAGAAAAAAATAAATCGAAATATGTCAAAAAGCTCAATCCAAAAGTCTCGTGTATATCGTTTCGTATCTCATAGAATTTTCATGAAATATTCTGGAAAACTTTTATTATCTGTCATAAAACTCACTTTCCATCCTCTCGTTGCCATCATAATAAATTTCTCCTTCCAAAAAATGTAATTCGTACAATTATTACGAATTTAACCTCCGCAGCCAAGAGCAATAAAGAGATAACAGTTTCTCGTCTGCTAGGGTTGAATGCACACATTCACACGAGGGGGCGTTCTTATGAAATAATCGAAATAAAAAACGAACGTTCGCAAAACGGGTAACTCTATAATATTCGACTATTGTTATTTCTTATTGTCGCAATTCTTTAAGTAGATATTTCGCAACTTATTCGATGTATCTATTTCTCACGATCCTTGATTTAAAACAATCCGTTATTTCCTCTGTCCGTTCCCATATTTCAACTTTACTGCTTCCCACTCCGAGCCATATTTAGAAAAATCGTTACACTGTTTTTATTTACGCTAGCCGAACGCAAGCGTTTCGCTAACCTCAAAGTGTGAGCAGTTTCCGGTATTTGTAAAAACGACATCACAAAAACTAAGGTCACTAGATTGAAACAAATGGAAAATTTTTATTTGAATATATTAAAAAACTCGACGGGACCAAACTCGATCTCTTGTGTCAACTTCTCCTCCATCCCCGCTCTTAACACTGCTGATACAGGGGGAACATCGCATGGAAAGAGAGGGAATGCAAAACGAACGAGAGAGTAAATATTTGACGTTTCGGAGTGCGGGTCGGGGAAGTTGACTCATGGGAACGGACGGAGAGGACATGAGGGAACGGTTGACACATGGGAACGTGACACAACGGAGAGTCGACTGTATTTTTCGTTATTGCATCCAATACCATTTCTCGATAAATCTGGCACTTTTCGAGAAAAGTCAAATCACCATCATTTCTTCGTGCCCACTTCTCAATTATTGATAATGCTTTTAAAATTTCTTTTGAAGGTATTTTCACGAAATCATCGCGAGATTCATCCACATCGATTTCATCCTCTTTGTACATTCAGTGATTTAACTCCGTGTCTTTTTTTTAATTAGGCCAGTCAGCCTTCGCTAGCCTTGAAGGAATCAGGTCCATCAATTTATTGAATATTAAAGCTTGTTTCTGAATAAGAAATTCGGGAGTAGGTATTTGTTTGGCTCTTTGTTTTAACGAACCATTCATACATGGCTTTTTCCAAAGGATTATCTTCGATTCTGGTGCATCTTCGTTTTTTGAGACACCCGTTACAGGCTTCGATGGTGTTCTTACTTTTTAAAATGTTCTTTTTATTTTTTTTTTATATGGGAAATAGCACTGAGATATTCTGAAACTTTTAGCCACTTACTGACAACCCGGTTCTCTTGCTTCTAACAGCTCTAAAACTGCTAAACCCTACTCGAGAACAAGACATTTTTTTCCTCTGCAAATATAGTCTTTATTTTCATTACACTATTCTATTCACATATATGATTTTTTTTGCAAATTCTTTGTATTTACGGCCACTCTTTTCCATGTTGACAACACAAGATTTATACACTCGACGCTCTCATTTATCAATCCAAACTCTATCCCAACTCTTACGGCGCTCTATCAGTTGCGTGAGTGCGAGAGAGAGACGCTTAACGTTCGAGAAAAGCGCAAGTTACACTTTGTTCTCTGATAAAAGGAGATCAACGTGTAACTTTTCTTTTTCTTGAAATATCAAGCCTCTCCGAAAAAAACGTGCAGCAAGATTTGTACTGACCATATGGCTGATAGATCACCTTAAGCTGATCTTTACTTTAAAGGTACTTTTTAGTTATATCTCTCTCGCACTCACGCAACTGATAGAACGCCTTAAGGTAATGTGAATGACGTTCAGTCGGCAAAAATCTTGCATTCAAATTTTCTCAATTATGGAATATATTTCGAATAAATAACGAGAACCATTCCGTTCGTTTTTTATAAGGTCGGAAAGTGGTTCTTTTATTTTTTTCTACATATCTGAAGAGAAAACTTGGTAACGCGAAAATAACTATTATAGAATGTTAAATTGGGAAATGGGAGCGTTAAGTGATTCAATATTTTACCAGCATTAGCAATAGTCAGTTTCTACGTTACCGATTGCCAAAACAAAAAATTTCGAAAGTTCACCGCTACGAACGCTCCTATTTCCTCCCCCCCTCACCATTTCTTAACGGATACTCGACTATTTGAGGATCACGAGTTTTGGCGCCAAAGGAGCTTCTTTTACACGTTACCTCTTTTACTTGTAACCGTTTATCTAATAGTGTGCGAACAACGAATTTTATAAGTAAGTATATATATAAAAAAACCAATGAATAATAAGAAAATTTTCGTACACATTTTGGGATTCGTTGATAAAAATATATTTATCGTACATATTTCGGAGTTAAATGGAGATTGATCAACGTGGGTTTGGGGTACGCGTGTTTTCAGTGCCGGCAAGAAAAGCATCAAAACGAACAGCCGCTCCTCCAGCCAAAAGCCACAAACCGGCCAAAATAATAAAACAAAAGAACGGTAAGTTTGTTTATTACCATTTTGTTCTCTATGTTTACTTATTTACGGGCAACACTTCATTCAATTTTCGAGAGTTTCCTTTGAAAATTTATGGCTCTGGGTGAGATTGAGGTTAGCGTCGTACCATTGAGTCGTTTTTTTTAAATAATTGATTGACTCTCGTTTCAACCTGCTTTTTAATTCACGTCTTATTCCGAATTTTGATAATTACGACCTAAAATTTTACTGCCATATATAAAAAATCCGTTTCTGGTCAAAGAGGTTAGAAAAGGATGTTATTTTTTTCAGTCTTACATTTTCGTGAAGTATCGTATTTTTAGAATATCCCTTGGAAATTTTCAGGAGATCGACGAAAATACGTTCTAACCAAGAATTGAAGCAGCAGGCTCGAAGCAGCAGCGTGTTTTTCTTGCAACTGCATTTTTAAAATCTGTTATCTAAATATTTCGAAAAATATTGCCAATTTTTTTTTCATGCATACTTTTTATAAAAAAACAAGGGTCATTTTCACCAAAAGTCCCAGCTTTTATTCTGTTATTTTGTTACTAATTCATATTTTGCACAGGCCTTCCTTAATTAAACAAATATTTTTCATTTTTGAGTCTAAGACCAAAAAGCAGTAGTCACTGTAAATTTAATATATTTTCCCTCAAAAAAATTATGTAATACCCAAAACACATTTCTAAATACAGAATTATTCGTTAAATAACATTGCAATTATTATGGTCAGAAAAATCCAGAAACATGTTTTTCAGGTTGTTATAATAGTTAGACTTAATCTAGATCCCTCCAACAGGGTTGAAAACAACCCTAATTTTTTTGTATTTCTCCAAAACATTGTTTTGTTTTATAGAATTTTTATTATTAAATGCTTCCCAAATGTGACTTTATCATACACTATTCTCTTCGTTATTAAAAAAAGAAAATTATATATAATTAAACATTATTATCGCATACGAGGAATGTTTTGTGCTGAAGAGAAGATTGGGGATGTTTTTGACCCTGTTGTAGGGTTTATGGTTGAAAAAATAGATTGTAGATGTCTAGAATTGAAGCCTTAAATGACGTTAAACTTGCAAATGATGGAAATAACTTTTTTTTGTTTCTTTTTAATGAAAAAGTAGCTGAAATTTCACTGAGCCCAGACTTAAGAACTTATGAAGATGGAGGAATGGTTTTGGCGGTTGGGCAAGGTGACGTCGGCCAATTGGGTCTGGGAACGCAATATATGGAAAAAATGCGGCCAGCGGCTGTGCCGGAATGTCAGGATATTGTATCAATCGCGGCGGGTGGTATGCATAGCGTATGTTTGACCAAAGCTGGCACTGTATTGACTTTTGGCTGTAATGATGAGGGTGCCTTGGGACGTGACACATCCGTGGAAGATTCAGAAACTATTCCGGCTTTGGTACAGTTGGATGGAAAAGCTATACAAGTTACTGCTGGAGATTCTCATAGCGCGGCTCTTTTGAAAGATGGACGAGCTTTCGCTTGGGGTTCTTTCCGGGTCAGTATTCTTTGAACGATTGTAAAAGTCTAAAGAAATTTTACAATTGTTTTTCTTTTTTTATTTAATTCCCTATTGCGTTAATTTTTCTTTGGATACTTTTAATGTTATAAAAAAAAGTAATCATGATGAGATATAGTATAATGTTGGATAAATGATAAATTTACAGGATTCCCATGGAAATATGGGGCTGACATTAAAGGGAAACGAGCGTATTCCGGTGCAGATGTTGCCGCGAGAAAAAATAGTGAAAATCGCATCAGGCGCGGACCACCTAATATTTCTGACGGGTCACGGCCAAGTATACACGTGCGGTTGTGCCGAGCAAGGGCAGCTGGGAAGGATATGCCCAAGAAGTGCTGATCGTCATGGTCGCAGAGGCGTTGCTCCGCTGTTGACACCGCGTCTCGTACAATTTAATCGATCGAAACACTCGAGAGCAGTGGATATTTGGGCGGGATCGTATTGTACGTTCGTCAAAATTTACGATACCGGACATATTCACGTATTTGGACTGAACAATTATCATCAATTAGGTGAGAATTCAAATTCGGGATATAAAGAAACGAAGAGAGGTGAAAGAGAGTTCGATTGCATTTTCGTTAAAAACGGTTTTCCATTTTTTGTTGCAGGCCTGTCAGAAACAGGAACGCAAGCGTTTCCATGCAAATCCGAGACATTTGACGGTCGGAAATGGAAACACATAAGCAGCGGACAACATCACACTTTGGCCCTCGACGAGACAGGTCAAGTTTTTGTTCTCGGACGTAAAGAATACGGTCGTCTTGGCCTCGGCGACACGTGCGAGGATGCAAAAGAGCTCACGCTCGTCTCGAGCCTCGCCAATTTCAAATGCATCGACGTCGCAGCGGGAAGCGCCCAATCATTCGCCGTTACAGAAAGGGGCGATTTGTACGCTTGGGGCATGGGAAGCAACGGCCAATTGGGAACCGGCGAAGAGGACGATGTCTCGATTCCAACTGTAATCAAGGGCAAATCGTGGATGAAGGACAATAAAGTTGTTGTTCGTGTTGTTGGCGGAGGACAGCATACCCTTATTCTAGCAGGTTTGCCACGAACAACGAAACAGGAACCCCTTTCTCCTCCCTCATAAGACAATCAAAAAGAAAAATGTATTATCATGCGGTGCAAAGCTTCTAGAAAAAGAAACATCCAACAGTCTCCAAACTGCTTGTTTCAACGAGCACTTTCGAGAGCAACCTTTTTTTTAATTCCTCTTTCAAGATGGATCATCAAAAGCCTAGCGACTATTGTAATTTGCATGTCCATACGAATGGCAATCGTATCGAACCGTTACGAATAATATTCGTGTTGAAAATTTGACCAACTCTGCAAAATATTACATCTTTACTGATTGTTTTTTGTTGCTCCTTTTACAACGGAAATTTGTTTTTTTTCTCGATCAAACGAATAACTGTGACAGAGATTATGGAGGAAATTGCATGTCTAAAAATGAAACGTCGTTGCATGAGTGAGTTAAAGCGTGTGGGTGTGTAAATAAGTATAATTTTTATAGATAATTCATAGTAAAATAAATGTTAAAGAAATGTTTGATTGAAATACTTAATGTTACTACTGAGCGAATCAGTACATTGAATACAATAATTAATTCGCGAATCATTGGTTCAAAATGAACAGGCAGGAAAAACCAGAACAGAATCGATCACGATTTTCTAAGCTATTCTTATCCTACATTGTTTCTAGTTACTGTTCATAACTACAATTAGTTTGTAAGTATTATTGTTCTTTAATTTATAAATTTAATTAGCTAAAAACAAAATGGTTAAGGCGACAAAGTGTATTTTCAACGCGAAACATTTTGCTCCAAGATCTCACAATTTTAGCACAAAATCAAGGTTGCCCTTGATCGAACGGGAGTTATTCTTCTCGTCGCCTTAGTTCTGGAACCCTTGCACTTGGGCTCTTCAGTCAAATCTTGTAGGAACATATGAAACTTTTTTTTCTCCTCTGTACTTCAAATCTATTGAAATTTGTTTTAAAATAAATTTTAATTAAAAAATATTGAATTGGAGTTTGAAATTTAACCATTATTTCGATCCTAAGTGCCAAATTTGCCATTGTTCATTAGTCCAATTTTTTTTAGAGATCCAGCTTCCAATCTAACGGAAAACAACAAAAAAATTGCAAATTTTTGTCGTGCGTGACTGAACAATATTTTTAGCATTATTTTTAAAAAAATATTTCGTCGCACTCCAACGACGCAAATTTCGATGACGTCATATTGAAGTAAAAAAATAACGGTCAAAAGCTGATTTTGCTTTATATTAAAAAGCATAAATTATCATTATTTTTGTTGAGCTCTGATCGTTACTAGCGAGGGTCTCCGAGACTCAGACAACTTTGGATACTCATAACTTTAAAGAAATTGATGTTTTTTCACATTTTTATTCAACAATACAACAATTTCTGACTAAAAAAAGTACATTTCAATTATGTTGAAAATGATGATTTTGACGTGGGTCAAAATGACCCAACGATAGTAACCTGGAATCAAGACTCTGCTGCTTCGTTTAAAATTAATTCGAACTCTGGACTGTAAGTTCGTAATTTAACTTGATACAAATTGAACAAGTATTCGAGCAATTTGTACGATTTTATTAACACATTTTCTAAATACATAAAACTATTGCTTGAAATATATAACAGATGCGAGTTTTCTTTGTCAATTAGGTATGTAAATATTCTTTAAATGCAATAACATTTTTTGTTTATTAATGTTAATTTTTATTACAATAAAAGAAAGAAAAAAATGGATCCACGTACGATTAATAGTAATGGATTAACTGGCTTGTTTTTCCACCATTTGGCCCTTGGCCGCCACTTCGCCTTGCATAGACAATTCGGTAAGTCTTTTACCTATACGCTCGTGAATTTCCAAATATTTGGCGATGCAACGATCCAGACAAACTGATTCGCCTTTACCGAGATCGGGCTCCACGTACTTTGGCAAAATACATTTTTTGTGACAAGCCGACGTCATTCTATTGAACATGTCCGACATCATTTCTATCTCCAAATCTTGCATAAGCTTTAGCTTTGATTCGTCCAATTCTGGCATAACCGCCATTTTGTAGTTATTTGTTTAACCTCGAGTTTGTACTTTTCTGCTTCTACTGATGCTTGGCGAATCTCTCGTTGACCTCGTAATCCACGGTATTGGAGTCTCTCATACGCTTACGAGATTGCATTGCCTCATAACGATGATTGTCTATCGAACGTTTGGAAAGTGCAAATGCACCAAAACCAACTGCAGTTATAATAAGCCTGTAATTAATCGATTAACGATTGTTTTATCAAATATAAAATTTATAAAAATTTTCCAATTATTAAACTTAATAATTTATGCCAAAATTAAAGTTATTAATAATCTGGCAATTGTAAGTCAAAAAAATTGTAAAAATGAATGTAGCTGAAAAAGTATTGAATTTTTAGCAATTCTTTTTTTCCAGCAATAGACAAAATGATTCTTCACTCTGTTCAATTTTGTTTTCATTTTAATAACTCAACTTCGATCCCGTAACGCCAAAAAACCAATAAATCGTTTAAAAATTGCAAAAGTTAATTAAAAAATCGACATCAAGACCTAACCTCACTTTTTGCGTATTTGACTATTTCTCGCGTGATTTCAACAGTTTTTGAGGCTCGAAGCATAACAAGTTTGAAAGTTAGGCATCGAAGCAAAGCGACAATTATCTTGGAGTGTAAATCATAATACTAAAAACCTCGAATTATTGAAAGTAATTCATTGTCGGTGGGTCAATAGTTTTCATTGATCCGGCACGCTTTGAGGTTATATTAAAAAGAGTTACCAAACATCGTGATAAATACAGTTTTACCACCAAATGAAGGAAAGTTTTTTGGAAAAACTACTTCGATACTTACCAGCCAGTTATTATTTTAACGTGATTCGAAACCATCCTCTAAAACAAGAGAAATTCAGATTATCACTGCCGCATAGAATAAATGGAAGTGAGAGTCGAGAGGGCAAAATGCGTCATGCGTAAAACATCAACCGGAAATATGGTTGGATAACGATAACTTTGTCGTGGCGCTATTATCGCATTCGTACCCGGTTAAGAAGGTACCGAATGCCAATTCTGCAAGCTCCAAAACTTTTATCCCCGCTATTCGGAGTTCTGAACACATGGCAGATAAATTTAATAATTTTTATTTTTTATTGTTGCTATAGCTCGGGTATTATTTAGGCTATTTTAGACAAGTATTTATATAGTTTTCGAACAATGCCCAAGCAAGAATAAGAAAAAGATGAATTATTAAATTTGGCCACCAAGTATACAGAACTCCGAATGACGTGGATAAAAGTTTACAAACAGCAAGAATAATATATCGATCTTCGGAAAAAACAACGAAGAAACAAACATACAAGGCAAATATATTTTTTATATCAAAATTTTGTATCATAGACACACAATTTGGTATATATAATTTTTATACCGAAGATATATTTTTGTCTACGAAATTGGAAAATTTCATTACAAAAAATAAAATAAAAATAACCGCATTTGTCATTTTTGTAAAATAGTAAAAAAACCAAAGCAAATAGGTAAATATCTGGATCGCGTACGAATAAATAGAGAGCAGATTTGATTTATATGAAACGTCAGAATCGATTATGTCTAATAATGGTAAAAAATATGATTATTTCTCGAAAAAAGTAATAATCGTTAATTAAGAAAAACCCATTCAAATAATCCCGCGAAATAATTCACGTTGTCTAGAGATTTAATATAACAAAGATAAAACCTATGAGTAAAATGGGCAAATGTCCAAATGAAATGAAAGCGTCTCTGCGTAACCGGTGACGCGAAATTATTTTTTTTGTTTTTATTTTCAAATTTGGAAACTTTGGGACTCGGATGCACAGAGATAATACATCAAATAATAAATGAAGTGAAATAAATGAACTTGAGAGTCTGGAGTATTGTATCCTTCAATTGAATGATATATATAGTCTCGTTCATCGATGCTTTATACGTGCATATAAAAGCATAGTGACGGGAGATTCATTCCCCTCGCGATAGTACGATCGCGGATGAGGCTGGGCGAGGGTTAAAGTCCAGGATGCAACAAAAACGGGCTTAGACAAGTGGCGGGGGCGGCGGAGGGGGGAGAAAGGGAGAAATACATGGGGGGAGGGTTGACGAATAACCGCGTGTGGGGAATTCCAGGCAAGGGTAGCTCTTTCTCGCCAGGGTTGAGCTAGCGAGGGTCCCGAACGCGTTTACCCACACAAAAACCGATAGATATATACATATATATTTATTCGCGCACCCGCGTCCACGCAGATCTCTCAGTCGCGTTTGTGCGCGGTGTGCACGAAGTTCAACGACCACCGCCCTGCTCTCGACCAACCCCGTGTCGTCCCCAGCGGCACACACACCGTAGATCTTCAACCTTCCCCCTTCTCTCTCTCTCTCTCTCTCTCTCTCTCTCTTTCTCTCGCTCGCTCCTCTCTCGTCTCTTTTGCTCTCGCGGAGTAATTTCAACCCCCGGATGCATACATCCCCCGCTTCACCCCTTTTTTCAGGCTTCCCGCGTATATATATATATATATATATATATATATATATATATATATATATATATATATATATATATATATATACGTGAAAATATTGGCGGACAATGATGATCGACGGGTAATTGGGATCACAGTATTTTCCACACAAATTAATTACGAGTCTGTCAATAAAAAAAATCAAATTTCCTCATTTTGTTGAATAACTGCAGAAACTGTAGCAACATTCGATGCTTTGAATTTGGATATTGTTCGACAAGTAACGAAATTGTAACCCGGAATTACCATTTGATTATTTTCACCCCGGCCGAAACAGCAATTTTCAATCAGATGCACTTTTTTTGAAACTTCGACGGCCGAGGGGGAATGAACCGTTTTCCAACATGGAGCCCTGCACCATTTGCTCAGTCGGGAACTGCTCTATTATTAAAAAAATATATATATCGAAAAATATTAATTTTTTCGGGGGTTATGAGCACGCGTAGTTGTCTGGGTCATAAAGACCCTGTTTAGTAACGAGCGGGGCTCATAAAAATGATAGTAACTCGGGGTTGAGATAAAAATGTGGCTTTTTTATGTTTATTCAATAACATTCGTAATTAATATACAAAATAAAACCTCTGATGCTCGGTGAGTAATACAGAATTTCGATTTTACAAACAGTGCTGTACGAAACTCCAAAAAATTTTAGTGTCTGAAAATGTATAATCGGTTTTCAATGTAAACAAGAATTCAATTCAAATTTGTACCATTAAAAATATAGCCGATGAATTAGCAAAACTTAAAAATAAACATATCCGATAAGAATACGAGGCAAAAACGTTGTTCACTGACTCGCATAACCAACGATATTCGCGAAAGGTATAGCAGGGTGGTCTATACAAAGGGAACAAACGAAAGGTCGGGGATATCCCCGGGAAAGCTGAGATGGCGCTAGTGTAGTTTCCCGTTTTCGTTAGCCGCCCCTTCGCGCTGTTTCCTCTCACTGCCCCTCGACGTCCCCCACCCTTCGCCACTGCCGCTTGCGCGTACCTACTCCCGCGCGCGATACACGGATTATAGGTTGCGCTATCTGTTAAATGGGAACGACAACGCGGCGAGACTTTCGTGTACTAAGGGAAAACCGGCCAGTTCCGTCGAGTCCAGGGGTAGAAGCTACTGGCCGCTTGTCTGCTCCCTTCTTTCGCTAGTTTCATTTCTTTCGTTTTAGTTACGTTTTTGATTCCATTGATATTCGTTAAATTCGTATGTATATTACGTGTTTGTTAAGAAAATAAATTGTAAAAGATAAGAAAAACGAAAAATAAACAAATAAATAGGAAAATAATACGCGGACATAAATGTATATATTTATATATATATATATATAAATATATATGTATATGTATATACATAGATATTTTATATCTATATATATATTTACGTAGGATAATAATAAAGTTAATAGCGTAGGAAGAATTTTAAAACGATACAAATAAAAAAAAGAAGAAGACCACAAAAAAGAACAAACTCTATTTCGCCGGCGTGCGTCTCACGCGCACGAAAAACAAACAAAAAAATAAACAAAAAACATTTGCAAATTCCGACAACAAGAAAAAACTCTGTATTTACGTTGTAGTTTAAAACGCGGAAAGAGTGCACGCGTGGGGCTAACTAGTGTATTCAAATTCACGTATTTACGATCATTTATATCTGTGAACATCTCGCGCGGTACATATATCTTCAACATTTCGCAAATCATCCCCTGAATCCGGAGAACAAAATATTCACCGGGAATCGCACTTCCGGAACGCAAAACAAGAAGTAACGCATACTTGCATCAGGTATGTGGAATTTAATTGTTTCTTTTTTCTTTTTTCATTGTATTTCTTCTTCGATGTCTATTTTTTCGTTATTTTTTCATCTGTCGGATATTCTTTTTTAATTTGTTATTTTCTTTGCAATGTTATTATATTTATGTTGACGATATAATCTCGTTTTTTGTTGTCTTCAATTGTGGTTCTTATTGTTTTTATTATTTTTATTGAATTTCTTTATTTATTTATAAGTATCGGAACATTTTTTCGGGCTGTGATTTTTTCATGCATCTGTTTGATCATCCAACATCCAAGTGTCATGGCGGCGTGCATGCACTCGAGGGGGTGCGTTTACGCCCTTACTCCCCCTCCCCCTTGCGAGAACTCTCTCTCTCTCTCTCTCTCTCTCTCTCTCTCTCTCTCTCTCTCTCTCTCTCTCTCTCTCTCTCTCTCTCTCTTTCTCTCTTGCTCTCACTCTCTCGTTGCGACGTTGATTCCAAAGTCATCGATACTTCACCGCTCGATACACAACCGTTTTATGTACCGGGTGAAAAAACTGACATAATGCAAGGTCAGCAATGTCGCCTCCGAAATGTTTGCTCGTAACTTTTGAAATTAATTTCAACAAACAAAATGCGAATAATTTGGGAATTTTTGGGAATGTTTGGGAAAGTTTGGGAACTTTTAGGAATCATTTCGTTGTATTTTCATTAAATATGAATTCATTCAAATTGCATTCGTAAACAATTTTCATACAACAAATTAAAAGATTCGGATGAGCTATTATTTTTTTTTTTTAATTTATAGCTTGATGCTTGCCTATCAATCATTCGCCAGCACCCGAAGAATTTTCAATCTCGTAGTTTGCTCCGAATTTTCATGAAAAAGAAAATTTGAAAAATGACCTTTTATTACGACGCTCTTTAAATTTTTCCTCCAGGATTGACTAGGAAATAAATTTGTTTGGCAAATTATCTGCAAAGATTATTGAAAAACGAGGAAAATGATTATTAGTTTCTTCCGATTGCTCAATTTGTAAGAATTTGAAATACTCCAATTTTTGATTTTATCTATTCAAGCTGTTGATTTCGATTTATCAAAATCGAAAACACGGAAATCTTCAATCATTTTTTTCATCGAATATTTGTGAGAAATTCTCTCAGTGATCGGCGTAGAAAACAAATTTTTTGAACAGCTCTTAAAAACAGTAAAAATAATTTTTTTCATTTATCCCGATATCTCAATTTTTGATGTAATAACAAAAGTTTAAATTTTGAAGAAAACTTCTCTATTCGCCGGAACTTCTCTGTACCTGATTTCCTTTTTATAATGAAATCGGAAATACACAATCGATGAGAGAACAAATTGGTACGTTTATTTCTCAAATAGCATCGAAATTTCGCGAGTAATATTCCATCGAATCAGAAAGACACGTATTTTCGTTTGTTTGTTTTTTTTTTACAGGATTTACAATCGCGAATATATAAATGTGGCAATATCGGAGAAAACGTTGAATGCGTAGAAATGATTAATCGTCTAAACTCATGAGTTATTATGAAATATAAATATAAATGAGAAATAAATAAAAAAAAATGACGAATATTATCATCGACGTGCTGGATTGTAAGAGTGTCGCTGTGGCGAACGATGACGTTCGACCTTTGCTCGATTTTTTCCCGTAGCTAGGTCCAAACCACCCCTCGTCAGCTGATTAAAATCGATAATAGCGAGTCTGGGCTCAGCTACGACGTCAACGACGAGGTTACATCTCGAGGTCGTTACTTTACCGTCGAACGTCGCCCCGGGGCTTTGGTACCTGTGGCTCATTTGGTTCTTCCCACTGGGAACAATCCCAACCCCCGTGCTGCAACTTACTCCGAAGCTCCCGGTTCCCGTTGTTGCACTACCTCCGTCCATTCTCGTCCCGCTCATCGATCGGTTCCTATACACCGGCGACGACGCTGCCTCGGGCGCGTCCTCCCGAAAATATCTGCCGATTTTATTGCATCCAATAACCACCGATGAATTTCTCTTTGTTTCTTCAACTCTCTAAATTTTTCGATCTTATGAAAAATTTTACGATCTTGTGAAAAAGAAGTTTGAAAATATTTTCCTTTTGTTAATGAATAAAAAAATGATTTAATTCAATGATTTTATATGAATTATATTCGCGTCGTGGGGAAACGATCAAAAAATTCTATGAACTTTCGAAATATAGTTGCAAAATATTATCGTTTTACGAATGAGTAAAAAAAAATTAATTACACGTTCGTTAGTTCATTAATTACGAGTATTCTTTTAATTCACGAATCAATTGACGATTTCAATCGAATATTCTCTTTTACGAAACAACGAAGAATTTTCAATTATCGAAAATATACAGCTTACTATTCAAATTTACTATCGGTATTAATTCATCGAGTTTGATTGGAAATTTGCGATAGCAGAGAGCACTGAAGAAACAAAAGAAGGGGATGAAATAAAGTATATGTTTTGATTACTCGTGTATACTGGCGAGATGAAGAGGCGCAGGGGTTCTGGCTGTTCGGGGTCGTGGCTCTCGTGGTGCACGATGTCTCTGACGTGACTGGCGGTCTCGTTTGTTTGACGGTTCGTCCGGAAGTCCAGAGGGTATTAGACCGGTCAGTTTGTAGTATTCTAACAGTACACGAGCCAAATTTCTGCCTACTCTGTAGTCTGTAACGTTTATCGAGGGGTCATTACACTTTTCGAGTTAAGGATTTTATCTACAAATATTTACAGCATTTTCAATTGAAAAAAACCCTTCGAAATTCATACGGTATAGAATTTCGAATAATTGAAACACGATAAATCTTTTTTCTCTTCTTCAAAATTCGTTAATTTTACTGGATAAAAAAAAAAGAAATTTCGTTACTTTTTATCGATTCGAAAGGTTGTTTTTTTGTTGCTTGGTAAAAGGATACAACTCTCTTCGGTGTAAGGCAACATTGCAGGATTTCCCTTTCTATAATAACCGTACATGGAAACTTGTATTGTGTAACAATTAACGTATTCGCTCAGTATCGAGCACAGGTAACGTCTCGCTGTTCCAGCTTTGTGAGGATCTTGATTGTACATCGTGTTACCAGGCTCGTAATCTTCCGCATGTTGAGACAATAATTTCGGTAGTACGATGTGTCTCTCGTACCTGATGGGCTAACAGCCACAAATTAGTTTTTACGAAGATAATTTGATTAATTTTGAATAAATATATTTTTAACCCTAGAACTCCACGATCTATTTTTTCCAACGTAAACACCACACTAATTAAATAATAGTAAATAATTAAACCAATCTTCTCTTTAGCATAAAATATTCCTCGTATGCGATAATAAGGTTTAATTATATGCCATTCTCTTCGTTTTTTGATAACGAAGAGAATGGTGCTTGATAAAGTCCCATTTGGTAAATATTTAATGGTGAAAACTCTATAAAACGGAAGGAATTGTTTAACAAAATTGGTTCGGAAAGGAAATTTGACATTTTCGTGGGGTAACTAATTACCCCGTTGTGGGCTTCTAGGGTTAAGTTTACAGAAATTCTGGGAAATTAATTTTGATCGATTATTTAAACGTTAAATTCTTCATCTTCATTTGTCTTCTTATTCCTCCAATTTTTCGTATTCTTTATTCATACTTTTCGTTAATTTATTCACTGTTTTTTGTTTATTGTTCCTTTTTGCGATTATTGTTAATTAAAATTACCTGTAAACGTCGTCGTACGTATTCCCATAAACGAAGAGACCACCGGCGTTAGTGTGAGCATGCAAATCGAGCACACAATCGAGAGGTTCTTTCGTATTTTTGTCAAGATTCTCAAGCAGTGTCTTCGTCGCTGAGAGCGTCGGATGAATCCAATCGGATATTCGATTCCAGGCACGATTCAAATCCATTCCCATGAGCGTCGATCTTTTGATAAATTGAATAACAATTTCAATGATAAAATGTCGTTTTTTGTTGCTTGAACGCGAACAAAAATACTAAAGAGAAAATTCAATTGATAAAAATATATCGAAGAAGAAAAAGTTTGTAATTCTTACCGATAATTACCGAGAAATACGCCATCGGGATTGAGCATAGGGACGATTTTGAATACTACGTAATCTCTCAAAACGTGAGCTATGGGATGAGCACTGACGAGAAAATCCATGAGGCCTTGACAAACGTAAGACGAGGGTGATTCGCCGGGATGCACCCTCGACAAAACAGCCACGACTCTCCTCGAACGTTCCTCGTTGTTAATCTCGCTTCCGGTTATTGTAACGAGCTCAACTTTTCTCTTCTGTATCGAGGACGCGAGCGTTTCCCGTTTAACTGAATTACACTTTGAGCAAAGATTGTCAAGATGCCCGAGATATCGCGTGTACGAATACGGATAAGTCAAGGCGAATTGATAAATGTCTTCCTCCCGATCGAAATTGAAAGCGAAACTCAATACGTGATGATTTTGATGCTGCGCTGATTTGTAGTAAAAAACGTGTCTTCGTGGTATTCGTTGCCACCTTGGTTTGCTCGTACTCTTTAATTTAAACATGATCGATAAATCGTCGTTTCAAAATAGGAGTCGAAAAAGTGTAGCTATTTAAAAAAATATCATGTATTTTAGTGTAGCATTCGATTCAATTCGATTCTCAGTTGTAGTGGCAATTTTTCTGTGCAACAAAAAAATGATAAATATTTTTTATCCCGTAAAATTCGCGAATTAGACTTCTGATCAATAATTTATCGATCAATTTCAAATTTAAAGGGATTTTTCGACTTTCTTTCGAATTTAAATAGAGGAAAATTCGTTCTCACCTTAACCAACGGGGTCATTCCATCGCGAAATAAATTCCGGCTTCGCGATATATTGACGACGTTGAAAATAACGCGCTGCTCGGCCCGCACATTGTCCACCGTGAAATTGAACCACAATCGAAGACGCGGGCTACACGTATCCGGTCGTATAAAGAGATCGTACTCGTATTCGGATATAAGATCGACACGTCCGAGATTACCGGTCTCGAATGCAGCATCGAAACAGAGATGACCCTTTTTTGCTTTTCCACTGTGTCCCGGTGGACGAATTATTAATCTACTGACGTTTCCCAAACCTCCCTCGGCATCGCTGTCTTCGCTGTCTGTTTTGATTTGGGGGAAAAAAAAAAACAAAAAAAAAATTAACGAAACGCACAACAATTGTATTAAATTGAAAAAAAATGTATTTTTGGATCAATTTCTTTTGTAGTCGATTAAAAAAAACGTTGCCTCTGAGCAACTTTTCAATAATCATGGAAATAATTATTAAAAAATGCTTTTTTTTTTATTGTAAATTATTTGTGTTGAGAACTTTAATAAAATATAATTGATTAATGTTAAATTCCTAAAGATTCGGAAAATTTCTCGTTTTTTAATCGATCAAAATATCTGACCAGCTCGTTGATAAAGACTCGTTTGCTCGAGTGGATCTCGGCCTTCGCCAAGGCGTGACATTCGAAAAAACAAAAATTGTCCAAACGAGAGAGACCGGTATAGATGATTGGGAAAATATATTTTGTGCTCGCTTCTTCGTTTTTAGATGTTGGTTCAACGAAAAAATGACTCAGGATGATTTTGGTGATGGTCCACCCCGTGAGAGATACCGAGCAAGACTGAAGCCGAGTTTCGAGCGAGGCTTTCGCGAGTTATCGCTTTGGTAAACTGCTTTTGGCTCGGAAAGTCTCGGCTATCGTGTTCCTCTCTTTATCGTTTAACACGTTAGCCTCACACGAGAATTTGTAAATGTTCGTGAACTACTTTGAATACGTTTGAGACACATGAATACGTGCATTTCCCATTTTTCCATATGCATATATCAATATATATATATATATATATATATACAAGAATAATAACAATATTCAGGTATGGATTTATTTATTTATGCAGGCGATTTCGAGCGCATGACGCTTGACAATTTGTCAGCCGGAGCGTCAGCTCGTTTCTCACCCTATTTCATCCGAAATCAATTCGTGATCGAGTCAAATAACAAAACGATACTTTGTTTAAATTTTTATTTTTTTTATAAATTTTATTATTTTATAAATTTTTATTTTTTAATTTATTTTATGAAATTTGTGTTTTTTTTTTTTTATATTTAAATTTCCATCGATATATTTCGACAAATAATTATGGTAACGACGTTTCGGTTTACACCTTGTTTTAGGGTGTGGGAAACGATAAAAATATTTTGAGATGCTCCTTAATTGTTTAGGGGAGGATGAGGAAACAAATTTGTGCATCCCTTCGAAACGAGAGTCATTCGAAAGGGCGGTCAAAATCGTACTTGAATAATAATGTGGAAGTTTCCTACGTTGAAATACGACGAAATATTTTTTTAACCGAATCGAAAACGTATTTACGCTGTTTCGAGCTGGTAAAACGAAAATAGAAGAATTTCTAATATAGAAATAATAATGTGAATAAAAATTGATAATTTTCGATACGGTCGAACGTTGCAATCTTTAATATCACACTAAAATATGAAATGTTGAAAATTTTGCAATTGTATACCAGTTCGGCTGTTATTATTTTTATAAACTCTTAAAACAAACAAGATTTTGTTTAAATTAATTGCGAAATCATTCTCTGATTATTTCTTTTGTTTCATAATTTTTGTAATAAACGAAAACAATCGAACGATTGACGAAAAATATCAATTTTTATTCAAATTATTATATTTTTATTTGAAATTGTCCTATTTTCGTTTTGCAGCGTAAAACTGCGTTAAAGGGCTATTAGAGTGTGACACTTTTGAGAAATCGATTTTTTTTTCATTTTTCGAAAGTATATACATGTAATATGGTTGTGTAAAAATTTCAAAACGATCGGAGCAGTCTAAGTATATTTTTCAACGTCCTTTACATGTCTCAGTGCGCGTACCTGAGCGCTAAAAACTTTGAACGCGTTTTTCTCGAAACACCATTTTTGAAATTGGTCTCCACGAGATCTCAAAAACTACTTGACCAATCCTTATGAAATTTAAATCACATATTCTACATATATATTCCTAGGAATTAACGCTCTACGAAGTTAAAAATTTGATTTTATATAATATTTTTAATATCTTTTTTGTACAAAAGACAGTGAAAAAAACGTGTTTTTTTTATTTTTTTTTCTGTTTTTATCCGCCATTTTGTTATTTATCGATAAAAATTAATATTCAAGCGTCATTACTTACCTGACGTTATACTTAATCTAACGCACTTTGTTTTTTTGGTGTCAGACAAGCCGTTCCTGAAATATGATGGAGACCGTTTGCCTCCTACTTTTCGAGGTGCTTTGTTCAAGCGCAGTTTTTGCACAGAAAAATGTAGTAAAATGAATAAAAAAAAAATTTTATATGTAAATAAAGACTAGATTTATCATCCCCAACAAGTTTTATTTCAATATTTTTAACAGAATGCCTAGAAAAAATTCCCAAAAATAGCCTTTTTTTTAGCGTTCAAACTCTAATTGCGCCTTAATACGTTTTCGTTTTGATGAAAAAAAAAAAAAAAACATTTTGTGATGTTTCAACATAGGAAACTTAAACATCATTATTTAAGATTTTATTTAAATTAATAACGAAAAAATCTGATTCCAAAATCATTATTTGATTGTTTTTTTTTCTCGTTTCTCACAAGTCTCACGAAAAAATAGCATTCTTATAAAAAGTACCAGGAGTTTCGAGTGAGATTAGTTGACTTCTCATTTCCGCATTACGAGCATATTTGACGAGCCAGCCCTTTGCCCCCCCCCCCCCCCCCATCCGTCCCTTGCTGTTTGACTTCCTTTTAACTACGACTCTACTGTAATTTTTCTGCGGTAATGCCAACACAAAATTCTCTCGTTGAGTATAACGATGATGATTAACGAAATCGCGAAAGAGATTCGCGTGTCGTTTCGCCTCGAAAAATCAACGATGGTTTTTCACTAGAATTACGAGTACGAGATACACGTTGAGGGTGTTTCATGAGACACAGCTCTCGTAATTCATCGTTATTCTATACTTTGCTCGAAATATATACGGGACGGGGATTTTGGGAAGCGGTATATACTTTATATAAACATAAATATATATTTATATATATAAAAATTGTTACATTAGTATTCGAGTGTCGAAAGAGGGAGAAAAGTTGGATGAGAAAGAGTCGTTCTCGTGACGAGAGGGTGCTCGATCGAAAACGAGGCCACATTTTCAAGCCACACGAGAAAGAGAGAAGAAAGAAGCCTCGCACGAGCTTAGTACTTTCCAGTTTGCCTCAAACATCGCGAATTAACCCCCCTTGCAGCCCCTCCCGCCCTCTTTCCACTCTTTCTTCTTCGATTCTTCCTCTATCCAACACTTTGCCTCTTCAGTCTTGGCATACGAGATTCTTTTAACCAAAGCCACTTAACGTTTCTATACACGGCGTACTATATCATTCTATAGACTCGACTTATACAGCATTGATGTATTATTACTAAATATAGAACAGTGGCGAGAATTATTGAGAAATAAATTAGTAGTTCTTTGAAAGCGATGGAGAATTCTTCGAATTATTTTGTAACAGGGATTTCCTCGTTTTAATAATACTCAAGACATTTTTCAATCTTTTTTTCTTGTAATATAAAATGGTTGAATTAATTTGAAATTATTGTAATTGGATTTTTTGAAATTTATTCGATGCGTCAATCGGGCGTTAAATCATTGAAGATTATCAATGAGCAAGTAAATAAATTAACTAGGAAATTCTTCAATTATATTCTTTACCGAGTTCTTCAATTAACAATTATCAAATAATTCGTAAAAATCATGTTTTGTTTTTCCTCAACTTTTTCAACACCCCGTGAAAGAGAACTCGCAGGAATAGTTTCCTGTGGGCACGTGAAAAAGAGAGAGGGTGTGAGACAGAGATAATTCTCGTAAATTTCACTTACGTGAACTTTTCAAACACGAAGAACTCGAGTTTATTCTGACACGAACAAAACCATCGTTTCCTGT